>OX451740.1:132994296-133264296 GCA_948472305.1 Vicia faba | reverse complement strand
ATTCATCATCTGTTTGGCCATTTGCATCAGCCTGCTCAGGAATGTCCATAGGTACAAGTTGGCCTGGTTCCGGGGCGATTAGATCATAAAGCCAATTCGCCCTGTTTTGCACGTTTGTGCATTATGGTCAAGGTAAAAGGACACTTCAGACCTCTTTATTATTAACCATTAACCAATATTTCTTATTCGGTCAAACTTTAATCAAACACATGTATCTACAGGCGGGAAATCAAGGGAAGGTGTTGGTAGAGGTTCCAGGGTCGCAAGCTTTGCATCTAAACATATGGCATGAGCTATGGAGGTAATAAATCCTCCAATACAAATGGGACCTCTCTTAATAGTGCAAATGGTTTGCATGAGTGCAAGCATGAATGGGACTGCATTAATCTGTGTATGTGCAAACGTACTATGTATGAAGAATAACTCCTTGGAGTTTACTCTTTTGTTGTTTCTCCGGCAACGACGCCAAAAACTTGATGTGTTCCGCAAGTGTACAAAATATATTAGAGTAATATAAAAGATTGTCAAACCATAGAGACCAATAATCAATCTACCACTATCTACTATTGCTATGTAAATCTAAGGCGATGGATCTTAATGGGAAGAAAATTTAAAACAGAAATTAAAGCGAGTTGGTTTAAAATATTTAATAAAATCGAGATCAGAATGTGGCTCGCATCGATCAACAATACCCATAGTTAAGTCAGATCTATCAATTAAATTGTGATAATATTTTTTCTCATTTAAAGAAATCAATTTAAACTAATTATTCGCTTTAGCGCAACCAAAACCAAGTTTTATCCTAAAATCTATACTACCGTTGTTGCGGTTCAGTGTGTTAAAGAGTAAAACTAATGTTTTGAAAATAAATTAATTTTAATTAATTAAAAAGTTGTTTTATATGAAAAATAAGTCTAAAGAAGCTACTGGCTTTCGTCGTCTACCACCGGAGTTTAAGTTCATAAACGCTTGTTATCGCACGTACGTTTATGCCTTTAAACTCTATTTTTGAAAACAATTATTTTTTCAATTTTAAAATAAGTTTTTTTGTCGCATTTAACTTAATTAAACAATATAATTTTCCCTTTACTCAAATACATGTTCCTCTCTTTCGAAATGAAACCAATATCTATAAAATAACACTTTTGCGGTAAATGTTTTAGTTAAAAGCAGTGTAAAAATCAGTTCCAAAAACAAATCCCAATTTAACGGATTATTTTTGACTTAGACATGAGTACCATTGAATCGAAGGTCCTTGTAACACCCTTCTAAACCCCGCAGAATCATACAATATAAATAAACGTAAAATTAATCATGCTTCTCAAACAAGGGTGTCACACATTCTTCAAACAACCACATACACTTGTCATGCTCAATAACACTTATTTAAAACTCATGTTTTCCATACACTTTCACATAAGCATATAGCAGCGGAATAATTCTCATTCCAACAATTAATATTGAAGTCTCATAATCAATTTATTTTCTTTGAAATAACTTAGACATAAAAGCCAATTCACCACATAACTCAAAATATCATAACAAAATAAAATAGAGTATATAATGTATCTCTAAAAACATGAATCAACACGTTCATTGTGTTACATAATCAGATCATGACCCAAATCCATGATACAAAAATAAAATAAGCTAACTCTTCCACGTAATCCCTTGCTAGAAGCTACTCTACTATTCAGTACTTGAGCGATGTAGTATAAAACATTATTCCAACAAAAGGATGAGAATTCATATGATTATCGAATCACATAATAATACATAATGTATAACATACATGCATAAAAATAAATATTCTCACAAATGATTTATAAAATAATACATCACCCAATCCTCATTCTATTCATAAGTATATACAATCACAATCCACATTTTCACAAAACACAACAATTTCACATAGTTTAAATAATTTTATATTATGACAATAACACAATGTGACTCGATGTAACTCAAATACAATACTCATACATGTGGTACCAATCTATGTTATTTTTATTCAGTTTTTACTTTAAACCGGGCTTATTCTCTCGACTAATAACCACCAGAAGCTTGTTCTCTAAGCTTTCAAAGCCTCTCTAGGTTTGGGACAAGTCACTAGCTCCCACGAAACTAACAAGCATTGCCTCTTGATAACAAATGATTCATGTGCATTTACAACAACCATATGCATTAAGATTATTCTCTAATCTTAATATAAACACATATCTTCAATAATTCAACATATTTGAATTAGCACACATTTGCACATCCATACATATACACATGAATTATTCACATTCATGGTATCACTTCTCAAAAACATCATAATCACACATATAATAAACAATGTATCGAGTACCATTACAATCCAACACCCAATCACAATATACATACAACACATAAACAAAGTTTTATGTTTAATCAAATAAATCTTCAAAAACCATCATAACATGTAGTTTCAATTCTCCAAAATTAAGCATAAATTAGCATAAAACATAAGCATACATAGTCCTATTTCAAATAAAGAAAATATAAAAATTTAACTTCTAGTTCGTGCTAAGTGGGCTCATTACAGACCCGAGCGCGCTAAGCGAGCTAATCTTCTGCTGAGCTAGCTCTACGATTATTCCAAAAAATATGCGATGACAACAACGACCCCATATGACTTTCTTCACCCAAAACATGTTTTAACATCCAATTTGTCACGAATTAAGTTACTATGACATATATCCAACACTTATTTATCAACCAAAACATGACAACACAATTCTAAACAAATCACATGAATTTCAATTCAAAACCTAAGTGATTCAAAACATGGAAAAACTAGAGAAATTGATCATAATATATGCTACTAGCCATCATACATTTTCAACAATCCTAATAACCAAATAAAATCCACCATTACATTATTCTAGGTAGATTCCACAAACTTTCGCGTTCTTGACATTTTCCTCTTTCTCGCTCTTCTCTTCTTTTCTTATGAAACTTTTTTCTCTTCTCTTTTCTATTCCTCTTACTAACTCTTATTTTTCCTTTTTATTAAACTAATAAAATAGTTCCCACTCTAATAACCACTAATGGGCTTATTGTCCACACCTCCACTAACTCTCCATATTCTTACATTAGGCCCAATTACCAATATTCTACAATTCTCACTAATTTAACCCGACTAACCTGTCACATACAACATACATCAATTAATCATTTATTCACAAAATCAATTAAATAATTAATTAATAATATATAACTAAATAAAAAATTGGAGTGTTACAATCCTAGACTCTAATGAATTAGCGAGACAGATTCATCACATTAAAATAATAGCAACCAACATACGTATACATAACATGCATCTTGAATATAATAAAATAATACTTATGCATATTCCAGTATTCTAGTGTAAACAAATAGTATCAGAAATAAGCTTAAAATATTAAAACATACATGTAGTACTACTAGATGATTAGAGATATAGTAATATGAAGAATAGTTAAACATGAGTTAATACATACTTAAGAATGAGAGTTACAAAAACTGGAAATGAAAAGTTGTTGATTTAAATTCCAGAAAAAGTATGCAGCCACGATCACACTTCGAATGATTCAAATACAGACTACAACTCTCTAAGCTCTAGTTCTAAGGTGCACTTATAACTCAATGTAAGCAAATAAGTTTTTTTTGAATAAAGTGTTTTTTTGCCTAAATTAAACTCAAAAAACTTGGATAGTAAAACCTGAAAAACTCAACCAATTTATAACGCTAAAACTGATAGAAAACATCCAGAAATCGTGTGGGAGGATGGGAGAAAATTATGGAAATTGGGAGAAACGAATTCCACAAATCTTCTATTTTGCAGGCTCTAATAAAGTACATGGCGAACACCATGGCCTCATGGTGAATTCCATGAGTGAAAAAGGGGAGAACATGGTCTTCAAGGTCCATGGCAAACGCCATGAGTGCTATGTGCTGACTTTTGACCTTCTTTGTTGTATCTGGTGGTACCCCATGGCTTCCACGTCAAGGAAAACACCATGGGAAGCGCCATGAGTGCAATTACTTCATAAAAATTCACTACTACATAAAATCCATTTAACAACGGTTGGGAAATATATATAACAATGCGGGCTCAGGCGTTGTTATGTAGAGTGTCGTTGAATATATGATACTTACAATCACGACCCAATAACCGTTGTAATAAACTGGAAAGCATGCTCCCTATCACAACGGGTTTTCTAAAAGACCGTTGTGTTAAAATTAATGGTTCTAGGTTCGATTTTCAGCTGCGCTGTTTTGATATTTATTTTTTTCTAGACAACGCGCGAGATATTATAACGGTTATGATATATAACCGTTGTTACATTTTCTTCATAATTAACAAATATTATCTTACTTTTATAATTAATCCCATTTTTTAAACCTGTATTATTGTTCACCATATCACAACAGAAAATACAACTTACATTTGTGATAAAGTTATCATAATAATATTAATTGTATCATATTCATAATATCACATAATTGTATCATATTCAATTGTATCATAACAAACATCCTACAATTTATCAGAACAAACAACCTACAGTTTACACATTACATAACATCACATAATTATAACTTGGTGTTTTGGTTTTTTGTCTCTTGATGTCTTGACTCTAAATACCTATAATTTCAAATAATTATACTTGTTAGTAAAAATACTTAGAAACTATAACATACAATTGAATATATTATGAATAAAGAATAAATTACATACTTGTTAATTTTTCCCATATGTCTTCTTCATGATTGATTTGAATAGCATGGACAACATCTCCATCAACATCATTATATGAGGTAGGAACTTGTGTTTTGTAAGAAGGTGTGGACGAAATATCAAGACTTCCATCACTAAGAGGATTGTGTTTTCCTTGGAGAATGATTGACCATTTCCCTGATATGTTCAATGGGTCGATAACATAGAAAACTTGTTTTGCTTGAGAAGCCATGATGAATGGTTCAATCATAAAAGATGCCTTGGCAAGGTCGACCTAGGTGAATCCTAAGTCATCAATGTGTACACAATTACTATTATTGAGAACCCACTTGCATTTAAATAAGGCCACTTTGAAAATAACATAATCAATCTCCCAAATCTCATCAATGACACCATAAAACACGGTAGTTGCCAATGCAGGATTCTTATCTTTAAAACTAGAGAAATACATCTATTTGACTTCAACCATAACTCCACTATTTTGAATTGTACTACGATCATCTTTTGATTTTGTATAAAAGGTATAATGACCAATGTCACATGTAGTCTAAGTAATGACACAAAATTATGGCTCGTACGACATTGATACAAGTCTTCATACTCTTTCCTGTATAATATGCAATCATTAGGGAAAGTATGTATTTTGATATACCCCAGACCAATTGGACACAATATCTTCTTGGTCTCATAGCAAATATCTGACAATTTGTTATCTTCTGGTAACATTTGCTTTAACAATTCAAGTAATTCCGTGAAGTTTTTATCTGACCATCCATTTTTTGCCTTCAGATTAAACAAATTTAACACCTTTGACAATCGTGTAAAATATATGCATCCCTTATATAAATGGGTGTCTTTATCACTATATAAAGTATCATAAATTTGTGCATTCTTAAAAGAAGATTCCCCAATATCACTGAACAAATCCTCTAGTTGATCTTCCATATTTATCTTCATCCACTCTTTGACTTTGTGACGCCCGACTTTCCTCTTTATCCACCTCACCATGCAACATCCATATTATATAGTTTTGACATATACCACCATAATAAAGGTGATGGAATATTTATTTCTTTGTACCCTTATTGATATTCGTGCAAACAACACAATGACAATAAAAGATACCGTTATTGTCGGAAAGATGTTTATCAGCGTATTCAAGGAATTCAAGAAATCCATTCTCATAAACCAGACCTAATCTATCGAGTCTCATCCAACTACGATCCATAACAACTTCTGAAATTTATACACGTATAATAATGTGAATGACACACCAAAATCTAATCCAAAAACT
Organism: Vicia faba; assembly: GCA_948472305.1. Classification (NCBI taxonomy): domain Eukaryota; kingdom Viridiplantae; phylum Streptophyta; class Magnoliopsida; order Fabales; family Fabaceae; genus Vicia; species Vicia faba. The sequence goes on along the minus strand of OX451740.1, from coordinate 133,258,252 downwards.
AGCATTTGCGTATGCAAATCTAAACCTAAACATATGAAAAATGTACTCTCATACTGACTTGAGCATATACAACATAAACCAAGAAAAAAGGAATGAAAATGTTGAAGAGTATTGTACTACGAAGCTGAAGAATCAAATGAACAAAGAGGGTGTCTATTTGAGCATATACAACATAAACCAAGAAAAAAGGAATGAAGATGTTAAAGAGTACTGTACTGTAAAGCTGAAGAATCAAATGAACGGAGATGGTGAAATTTGAGCTCCAAATGAATGGATACGAAGAAGGTAAAGATTATGCCACCGCTATCATCTATGGCTCGCTTATTAACCTAGGGCGTCTTATAAAATAAATACAAAGTAAGTTTTGTTTTTATTTATCAGTAAACCCTTTAATCGCAGTAGGATAAAGAAACCTTAGTGGAAACTCAAGTCCTCTAATGAAGATTGGTTTATTTTACCATTGTTAAATCATTTACAAATTATTTTTAAATAATGGACATAATTGACACACACTCAATGTACTCTAAAAAATGGAAAAATGTAGTTGCTGGAAATTGAAGCGTGCTACACATCATTTATTACTATGGTGTTTAAAGAAAACCATCACTAAATTATTGTTTATAAATTGAGCAACTCATTAGGCGCAAAATTTTTAACCTATTCTAATGGTGTATATGAATCCGTTATAAACATGACATTGTTGTTTGCGCTTTTTGTAGTAGTGACTCCCTTTTTCGTCATTTTTGTCTCGTTTTCTCGAGTACTGACTCCTACCTGTAAAGTACCTGAAATCCATATAAACTACCAATATAACAAAATACAAATGTAACAAAAAACAACAAATACTAAGTTTCGAGTCAGAAAATACGGTATATTATATGGTTATCAAAAATCCTGATACGAAACATGAAACAAAATTTTGAAAAAAAAAACTTGAAAAATGTAGACTTTTCAACTTGCCTGGTCAACTTAAAACTTAAAATCCTTTCAATGATCATGTAAAAACATTTTAATGATGTGAGTGAATGCAAAAATGGGTGAGCTTATTTTGATGCAAATGCTAAAATGAATTTTAATGAATGTGAATTATATGTGGATGCAAAACTAATTGCAATGCTTAAAATGAATGAAAATGCATGAATGTATGAGATGCAGATGAATGCAATGAAAGATAATGATTAAATTGATACTTTGTATGAATGAAGAATTAAAGTATGCAATGCACAAACACATCACTATACAACCATATTTCAAACATACCACACACAAAAGCAAGAATAATTACACTCATGTATACATAAAAGAAATAATTGAGGGTTGGAACGATCATACCAATTGGACGATATAGGCTTGATTTGTTGCATACAATACCAATCAGGAATCAACATCAAGAAACACGTAAGCTATAAAGTACAAACAATAATACACTAATTGGATATAACTCTTCTTGTACATTTGAGGAATACTATCAAACTCTCCTTCATAAGGCTTCATATGAACTTTGAACGATAATTATTTGTTTATCACTCATTGACATAACTTGTCAATCCCGAATTACTTATTCAATTCTTGGACGATTGATTAGAACTTCAAGTATATTCCTTAAATCTTTTGTAGTTGTTGGAACTTCAAAGAATCAATGCCAATAGCCATAATACTACCTTCACCTTATTTTTATAACGACCTTGGTAGAGTAGGTCATTTAGAATATTATATTTCTTCCTTCTTTCATCTCATAATAATTTCCAGTATAATAATGTGAATTTATTTTCATCTCTTCTTAAGATCAATTCAGAACAACCTTGAAGACAAACTGCACAAAACAAAAACTACACATACCTTATAAAGTTGTTAGTTCAAACTTGGATTAGTCAAATCTTAGAAAAATATCATAAATTCAATATATGTTTGAATAACATATTAGCAACGTCTTGGATGTATCACAATGAATAATCAGGCCCAAGTAAATAAATGTAATTTCATTTGTGATTCATTGAATTGCATAAGCTTCCAAACAATTAGAAAAACTCGTCTAGGATCGAAAGGACCGTATCCTCAACTTTTGGAGTCACAAGACTTTGATCAAAAGCCCTGCTCTTATACCAATTATTGGGTGAGAATATGGACACAAGCCGGTCTTGAAGGGGGGTCGAATAGACCAATTCCCTTTTAGACATTTTGAAAAAACATTTTTAGGTCCCATGTACGAAATCAGATATTTTTAAAAAGGTGCAGAAGAAAAACACAAAATGAAAAATCTTGGATGCATCTCAATGAAACAATCTATATGAAATGGTACATGATATTCTATATGCATTTGATTGCTTCGAATGCAAGTCAATTACAAGACTACACACAATTAGCTTTTCAACAAAGCTATTTCAAAATGCATAGCTTATAGATTCTAAAGAAACCTAATTGAAGTCATGATACTTCAATATGATTGATACACCATGGACCTGAGCTTAAAAATTAAATCACTATAAGCAAGGTTTAACCTATGTGGTATACAATCAATACTAACATGTGAAGCAACTAGAGAAAAAATCTCAAACAATAAAGTCGCCATCGAATATTTATTACCCCGCAAAAGGGAAAGGAAAACATCAAAGAAAACCTATGAAAGGAGAAATCAAGGTCTCGCGACCAAGATAACAGGTATGGGAGTCGATTAAGCAAGGGGAAGGTATTAGCCCACCTCATGTTCGTGGTACTCCACAAAATACACTCTTGTTGTCTAATCTAAAGGGTGTGTTTGAATCTAAAGTTAAGTTGTAAAGGGATTTCATGGATGCAATGGATTATGTACAAAAGAAAAGGTTTTGTTAGTTGTGCTCACCTCGATTGCTAACCTTTCTGCCTACGTACCCTCTCTGTGCAATGAGAGATTAGGGAACTCATAGTTCACCTAAAAGATGTTGGTTTGTTGTTTATATTTTATGGATAATACCATGTTCACATCCTTGCAGTTAGGATTACAATTTGTGCTTGGTGTTGCAGCTCGTATAGAGACTCATGTTTGACCACTCACACACTTAGCATTTCCAAGTTGCTCGAACTTGAAACAACACACCCTTATCGAAAAGGTTTTAAAAGAAAAAGTCATAAGACAAAAATGGTTTTCATTTTTTGAGTGTTTTTATTGAGAGAATACATCAGATGGTCCCTCAAAAGGTGTGGTTATCTGAGTAATTCCCTCTTAATTAGGAAAATGTTTAAGTAATGTTAGAGTGTTTTTTTTAATTTGGTTAAGAAAAAGAGTTTTAGTCTTAGAAGGGATGCCAAAAATAAAAGACTAACAAAAGGGGAATATCAATCCTACTCATTGTCATGCTTGTGGACCTAAAGTTGGGATCAAGGGAATTCTACCTAATATTGTCATGCATGGATATCAATCCTAAGGCCTACTTAATTCAATTTTGACCAAGAATGAACTAAAGATTCTATGGGGAACATGTGATTACATAAGAAAAGAAAGATAGAATGCAAGAAATCACATACTTAAACAAGACATGAAAGCAAACACACAACACATTAGAAGTAACCACTTACTCACAAATTAAGCCCTTAACTAAGATGCTTAAAGCATACTTACTTAACCAAGCAAGCATCGAAGCAACATATACACGTGCTATATGTCACCACCTAAGCACTAAGCATGAGCTAGAAAAGACAATGATCCAAGGTGGATTACAATGTGGGAGTCGAAAGATTCTTGGAATCAAAATATTCTCCTTCCACTATAATAGCTCAAGCACAAATCGAGTAAAACTCAAAGCATCAACATTTACGAAATGTGAGCTAAGTATCGTCAAAACGGAGACAAATTATGGGGGCCGATTGCGAGCCCTCCTTCCACTTTATTGACTCAATAACAAGGGAGGAGTGTGATTCAAAGCATAAACATAGAACGCGAGCTACTAATGACTAAGGGACCTGAAATGTGGGGGTCGATTGAGAGACCTTCTTCCACTTTTATTGACTCGATTGCAAGTAAAAAAACTAAAAAAAATAAATACATTGCCTACAAAGTAGTACTTCCAGTCATGCATCTCTATTCCTACTTCTCATGGTAAAGAAATCGAAAAGACAATATAGAAATAAAGGTAAATGGAGAAAGGTTTTTTGCCTTTGCCTAACAAAGCGTAAGAAACCCGAAAATCTTCGCGTAAGCTTCATCAACAAGAAAAATAGTCAGAAATCAAATGCGTGAGATAAGTGTCGAAGCATCAACAATGTAAAAATAAATAACAAGTAGAAAATGTGTCAAGCATATCCAAATATCAAGTGATAGTCCTGCATAAAACACAAGTCCAGAAAAACAAGAACAATCTGCAATCTCATGAAATGAGAATCCATGCTCAAATGCGTTAGAAGAAAATATGAACCATAAAGAATTGGAATAAATACTTTAATTGAATAATCAAGAATTGATTAATCGATTAAATGCTCTCTTGGATTGTCTTAGGAGGCTTGCACAAATCAACAAATGAGTTAGAAAAAACAAGGAGTGACAACCTAAGTTAAGAATTCATATCATAACTCAAATCAAGCTTAGTTTATAAAGAAATAAGTTCCATACAAGTGTCGGAGCAACAAAAACAATTACAGGACAACACCATTTCAACTCATGAAAATGCTCGAAAAATCGATTTAAAATCACCAAAACTCAATAGCGACATCGAGCAATCATAAAATTAAATCCAATCATGAATTAAGAAAGAATTAAATTACAATTTGCATGCATTTAAGGATACCAGACATCAACTTTTCGATTCATGGAAATCCTCCAAAAGTCACTTTAAAACCATCGAAACTCAACACCAACTTTAAACAATTATCGAGTTAAGTCCAAACATGAAGCAAGCAAAAATTAAATCTCAATTTACAAGAATTTATGGATACCGGGAAGCAACGTTTCATGCATCAGCATTCACCAAAAATCAATTGGAAGTCAACATTTTAACGCGCAAAATCGAACACCAACATATGAAGCTTCACTTGGAATTCACAAATAAACTGCAACAAATAAATCCACACTGGTACAATGATTTTCGAGCATCAAACAAATATTATTCAAGTGTCAACAACAATTAATTAACTTGAAATTAAATTTTGACACGTGAATTCTAATAATGAGAAACAGGTATCAACTTCGAATCCAATGTCGACGCGTAAACTTCAATAATTATCAACAATTAACAATGTCGACGTGTGAATCTCAACAATTAATTCAAGTAATCAACTGATTAGAACAATTATCAACATCATCAACATGAAGATTTATCAAAAATCATATAATTTTCATAATTTGAGAATTAATTCATGCTAAATTAACACAATATCACTTAATTCATCAATTAAAAATTCAGCATAATAACTAATTCAAGAGATCAAGAAGCTACTGAAAGAGATGATCAGAGAAATTGATCGACGATGTGAACGGAGGGAGGACGCAACTGCAGGGGGAGAAGTCGTGGATTCTGGAGCAGCGGATGGGAGGAGAGTGGCCCGGATGGTCTGGCCAGGGAGGGCACATGGCAGTCTTGCATGGTGATTGGAGGTCGGCACGTCAGAGCTTTGGTGTGTCAGAGCTTTTTCTCTTGAGAGGTTGCTTGAGAATTTGAGAGTGATTTTGTAAAAGTGGTGAAATCCCCTTTTGAATTTTATAGAAAAACAATATATAGAGATGGGCTTAAGTCATGTTTGGCATTTGGAATAGAAAAAGTAGTTTTTGGAATCACATTTTCCTCTCTTTTTTGGTTACACAACTTTTTCATCATATTTTCATGAGCCACAAACCAAAACCTTTTGAGTATAATTCGAACTCGACTCTTGAATCAACCTTGTAGGTGATGAAATGTGTGATATCGTGCCGCAAGAATCGTCCCGAAATGATAAAAATCGAGAAATTTATGACTTTTGCAATATTTGAAAAACAATTGACTGAAAATTTGCTTCACCATATAATTCTCAAAGTATTTACAATTTCTGATATCTTCCACACAGAATTGGCTCTCGACCCGAACATATGAAATGGAAAGGATGTAAAGGAGATTATTATGCCCAAAGACCCACTCGAAAATGTTGTTCCGCATAAAACTTATGAATTTCTGAACCAAAACTGTGAAATGCTGATTTTCGGCCCAAACTGTTTCAAATCAACTGAAACGCTTGATTTCATTTGCAATTTGAGGCATGATGGAACACATGGGAACTTGGCATGCTAAGGAATTGATTAATCATTGATTAAAGAGCTTGGAAAATCGTACTGAGTGCATTGACTGATGAAACAGACGTCCTCTGTAACTTGACAAAGCTTAAAAAAAGAAGAGCCTTGATCTCATGACCATAGAACCGATGATATGCATGTATGTATGCATATGATAATGAAGCCTAAGCCTGAGACAAATGACAATAAATTAGAATGGAAATATTTTGGGTGCAAGAACATGCAATGATGCAATAACATGGTAGTTAATGCTTGAAAAGTAAAAGAGGTAAGGAAAGAAGAAAAGATACATAATGATATATAGTGGTTCAGTTACCGTCCTTGCATCGAGAAATAATCACGACCTTCCACTATTTTGATAAGTTAATAAAAGAATTTTGGTTACAACAAAATATTAAATTATAAACCACAATCTTGATGCAGACACTTTAAACTACTAATAAAACAAGATCTCAAAAGACCTCGATCCAATGATTCTTCACATGAATAATAATTTTGCTCCAAGTATTCATGTGTGGTCATCAACCCCTTGATCTTATGTTTTTTTTATTCTGAGCTATTGTCATGGCTAAGCATTTATTGGACAACTCTTAACTTTGTCTACAAGCTATCTTTCTCCAACTCCACCATGAATTAACAACTTCCATTCCCGCCTTATGGATAATTGATACTTGAGCTCACTAAAGTCCTCCTTAAAGTATATTGAAACACTTTTCCTGATAAATATCAATGGATTCCAAACTAAATTCAAGAAAAATGATACCCGCACCTATTTTAAACAATAAAATTTACACAAAAACATTATATACCCTAATGTACCAATACTCTCCCTCAAGCACTCAATCTTTAGAGGTTAAGGAACATTAACATGGAATCATGACTAAGGATGAAGATGATGAACAATGCCCATAAATATCACAAACTAATCTACAAAATCAAGGTGTTAGTCAAGGTATAAATGTATGTAAATGAATAACACTAAAAAGTTTCTAACAAATTTCTAGACGAACGAGTCTTGACAAAGATGATATTCTTGAAACTGATTAATCATGAAAAACAAAAAAGATTAATCAACTCACTCTCTAATTCATCAAACACAATAACACAATTGAAGAAGAGAAATATCCACGGTGTAAGAATGAACACACTAATAAGAGAACACAAAGAAATCTCTATGGGTTTTTCTATAGGTTTCACACACTTATTACTTTCATCAAAGAAAAAGTTATTTAAATGAAATATTAAAAATGGATCTTGAAACATTGATTCAAATCAAGTGAAAACTGTTATTCAAATCAATTTTGGACACTTGAACTATTTGATTCGAAACAAGTGAAAATTGTGATTCAAATAAACTTGGACAGAAGCAAAATAAAGATTCATGAGGACATTTAATTTGAATCAATTTATGTACTCTATTTGGATCACTTAAGGTTGTGATTCGAATCATGTCTATTTTCTGATTTGATTCAATTTGACCAGGGCCAAATCCCATTTCTCACACAACTTATGATTCGAATCATGTAGTGTAGTTGATTCAAATTAAACCACTGATATTTCAAATTTAGTACCTTTAACTTGTGATTTAGGCTACGCTCGTGGAAATGACAAGAGAGCAATATCATAGGCTCAAAAATAATACTAACAAGGATTAAAGAAATTTATTTCATGAAATTCATAGGGTTCTTAGTGGTACAAATTTCTAATAGCCGGTTGATTACAGATAAATTAAAATGATAAAGCATACATACAAGTACAACAAAAAAAATAGTATCCAAATTACAAATATGCAATCCAACTTATATCAAACAATAATCGAATTGACAAAAACATTAAAATACAAATGATACTTAAAGCACGTAAAAGATACCACAAGATACTTTATGCTTTCACGTAGGTTCTTGGTTAACCCGGTTAAAACCAAGATAGTTGAAAATCAACCCGTTATTAAAAGATTCACAGGTTCCATATCAGCCCGACTAAAATCACATTGGTTTTAGGTTAGCCCAACTAAAACCAAAGTATTGAGCTCATATTTTTTGGAACGTGAAGGCTAACCGCTTCAAGGTCCGTATTTGTGGAAAGAAGACTAATCACTTTAATCCATAATTGGAACGAAAGATTTGTTGCTTCACTCTCAATAATACATTGAAGAAAAGACGCAAACACCCACATCCACCGTCTTGTATTTTTTGATAGGAGATCAACCATCATTTCCTTGTATAAGGGGTTTCATGAATCTTTCCTACTAAAACCTCTCAAGTATTATTGGAAACTCTCAAGATCAATTCTTGGGGAGAGAAATAGGTCCTTTTGATCTGACCGACCCTCTATAAATTCCACAATTTATTTTCTTTCTTTAAACTCTTTAAATTCTGTAATTTATTTTATGCTATTTGCTTTTCGCTGCATACATTTTTCAAACTATATTCTTAATATGAAAAGATTTTCAAAACCGAGTTTTTCCAAACCACATAATTAAACCCCCTTTTGTGTGTGAAGTCTCATGTCCAACACATTGCAACTTAGAAGTTCAACATGCAGATGTTATGATAAAACTATTGAAGTTGGATTCATTTTACACTTTAAGATCAAAAATAAAAGTATGTGATTAGAAGAGATTAATTATCTATATTGTAATTGTTTGCTTGTTTCCTTAATATAAATTCTTTTGAACTTCAACTTAGAAGAGTGTTTGTTACACTTTGTTTAATTAGTTAAACTTTGAATGTAACTTGTATTGTAAGCCACAAGTTGTTAGACGATGAAAAATTATATAGGGGGATGAATAGATACCCAAAGTAAAAATTACCTTTTAAAAATGGTTTTGAAAAACGGTTGGAAAAATATGGCAAGCGAAAGATTTAGCTTAGATCAAACAAGTCTTCTAAACTTACCTATTATTAGAAACTCATATATGCGCAACTACTGAATGAAATTTAGAATGATTATAAGAGCTTAATTCAACAACTTCTCAATCAATCGTTATATAATGATCAAATTGTTAACCTATTTCCAATGAAATTATTGATAAAACTAAAACTAGCAAATTATCGAACACTTGGTATGCAATCAATTTTTCAAATTTTCCCTTTGACTTTGTTGATATTAAACACCACTTACAATCTAAATGATTATAATGTAACCAATAAAGCAATGTTTAACAATCAAAGGATTTATCTATACGTATCGACTACAAACACAATAAACTTAAAAATTTTCTATAGAAAGTATATATATATATATATATATATATATATATATATATATATATATATATATATATATATATATATATATATATATATATATATATAGAGAGAGAGAGAGAGAGAGAGAGAGAGAATGTGAAAAGAATGACACAAGGATTTGGTTATGAAGTTCACCAATCGTCCTCGCTATGGCTACTGCCCTCAATTTTAAATGGAATGGAGATATCAATCTCACTATGCAAAATGTTTATTACAAGAGAATTGTAGCAATGCAACCTATAACACCCCAATTCTACCTGGCAATTATATAAATAAATCAGAGTTATAAAATTCATGCATGCAAACGAATCAGGATGCCACAAATTCATCATTAAAAACTCATTGCATTCATCGTGGATACATAACACTTTAAAACTTCAAATGAACCATCACCATAATAATTAAATCTCTTAAATCAACAATTTAAATATCTACACAGCGGAATTCTTAATAACATCTTTATCATCATTACAACAACTTCAAAACAACACATACTTAATAATAATCAACTTAAAGTTCAACAACTGAATAATCAACAATGAAAAGCAACAAGCGTTTATCCCCCCCAGTGTTACATATCAGAGCAATGACACCGACTCGAACTATTGAAGGTATAAAGCCTTCACTCTCGATTACCTGCACGTTACCAACGTAAGGGTAACATTCAAACAGAAGGGGTGAGATATCTAACAATATAATAAAGCGTATCATGATTAATATATTAAATTAGATTACATCACATCACCACTTCTCATCTTATAATCAACAATCATCGCAACAATAATACACATTCATGACATCAATCCACAACTTCTTCATGTAATCATATAATGTGACTCAATATTATGCAAATGCATGTGGTACCATTGGAGCAGAACTCTTATCTTAAAAATCTGCCAATAAATAGAGGCATCAACAAGGCATAAGCCTTCATCTTAATATTCTCCAATACAGGCCATCTTAACGAGCATAAGCTCCATCATGAAATGTAATATATGCGACACAATCATGAATGTAATGACAACACCGTAATTAACAACATCTCAACACAAACATCATCGTTGGCCAAAAGTCTACATCTTAAAAGCTGCCCATTATTAGAGGCATCTCACCATCTTTCATCAACATCATATATCATCATAATTCATTTATCATCATAAATCATCAAACATCATTTATACATCAAACATCATTTATGCATCATAGCTCATCAAGCATAATCTCATAAATCATCGTTTCATCAACAACTCAGCCATACAATAATGTAGCAGTAACTCATCAATTCGCAACATTGACCATAGGCCTACATCATGATTCGCATATAACTAGTTAATCAACTAAGGCTTACTTATAAATTACCAAACCTCTGCATATTACTATTCTGTAATACTGCATCATTATCATCATTCATCCTACTGTTACAAATCAAACAACAGTCTATATACATCTCATCCTCATCATTCTTCACAAAAATCAACATAACGATCAACAAGGGAACTAATTAAAATACTACTTTGGGTACTAGGATTATCCCTCATATTCTTCATTTTAATCCTTAAGAATAAAGTTTGTTGCGCTATCTATTCAATGCTTCGAACGGCGCCTCAAACGGAGTCCGAAAACTCAAGTTACAACCTTCTCAAACTGATTCTGCAAAAACCCAGACAACATGGATTGATGCATAACGCCTTGGGTCGACGCGTACTGAACTGAACTCGCAACATGAGTCGATGCATCCTCTCTTGTATCGACTCATACTGAGTCTACCACACTGCATGTATCGACACATGCTCCTACGTATCAACTCATCCTGAGTCTGAAAGCCCTCATGTATCGACACATGACTCCTTCGTGTCGACTCATCCTGAGTATAAAGACCTTCTTGTATCGACACATACCATTTGGGATCGACACATACTGCTCTGTCATGGGTAATTTCTGCGATTTTCTCTGCGTTTTCACTACGGGTTCCATACTTTAAGCCCTAAAAACATAATCTAATCACAGATAATCATCACTTACAATTATCCTATAATTCTACATCGAATAAACAGCATAGGAACATCATCATTCATCTTCCAATCATCAATTCTCATCATACAACAACATATAATTTAATCACGAACAAAACAACACTTTCACATCTAATCCCATAAACCAATCATCATGAGCCCCATTATAGAGTCAGAACCCCACCCTTACCTTGGATTGAAGGTTGCTCTATAACTTCCAGTTGAATTCTCATTCTGTCGTTTTTCCTCTTTTCCAACAGCTTCACGTTCTTCTTTCCAGCCCTTATTCTTCTTACTGCTTCTTCTTTCTTTCTTTTTCTAATAATATAAAATAACCTAATATTCTCTTTATTTCTTAATGGGCTTAAAACTAATACACCCCCTTTTTACTACTTATATTCCTTTAAAACAAACCCACATTAAATAATATCATCTTTCTCATAATATTATTTCACCACTTAATAAGATAATTAAATCCAACTAATCACAACACAAATTCTCAAATATTCCAAAAATAATTTAACTAAATAATTAATTAAATTACGAGCGTTACACAACCCTACAAATCCTATGTTTGATATTGATCCTAACACTTTCTCTTCCCATGATCTGAGCTTGATTATGTCACCCAACAATACCAATTTGATCCATGGTCTCACGCTACTCCTTTACAAGAAACCACCGTTCTTAAAATCTTTAACTAGGATGAATCCAAATTTCAAATTTTTGTCACCCAAGATTACCAATTGATTCACTGTCTCATGCTACTCATTTGCAAGAACCGCCCGTTCTTCAAAAATTTCACTCGATCGAATCTGAATTACGAAATCTTGTTAAAACCCCTAAATAACACTATAATCTTGGAGCACAAACCCTAAAGTTTTTCCCGATGAAATCCCCAAAAATTCTCAACCCAATCTTAGGTTACACCAACCTAAATTGAACGTTATCAACACAAGTCTAGATGACATCCAAATAATGAATGATTATGTGTACTTTATTTGTGTGTATGCATAATAGAAAGGTTGAAGATGATGAGCAGTTTTTGTATGTATTTATAGTTTCATCAAGTTGTAAATGATGCGTGTATGAAGTATTTATATGTGTGCAAATTGGAGGAAAAAGAGAGACTTATAAACTTGAAAATAAATACAATTTTTTAGACAAAGGTATGGCATGTTTCAACACATATAAGTCATGTGTCGACACATGTAATGACATGTGTCGACCTGTTCAAGGTCATGTGTCGACACAAAGAAACAAAAGCTACAAGCTTTAAAAATGAGGTACATGTGTCGACCTGAAAGTCGTATGTGTCGACATATATATGAAATTTTTTCAGTATGTGTTGACATGAAAAGTTGTATGTGTCGACCCGTATAAATAGAGCATACATGCTTCAATATTAATCCACATGTGTTGACTCATCCATCGTATGTGTCGACACATGAACATTTTTTTCATGCAAAAACTAATTTTTAATGCTTGATACCTTTTCCAAACATGTTCTAAATGGATTCTAAGTTCCCTAATGTAAAGGTTCACATAAAGACTCGTAGATACCAACCAATATATAGAAATTCTAAAGTTATCCTAGTTTTGACATCATGCAAAACATCTAACAGGCAAGTGCACTCACACTCCCCCCTTTTGATGATGATAAAACTTCAAAACTTGTGACGATGCATTTCGTGTCTTCATGAAAGGCTCCCCCTAAATATGTGTATCCCAACTTTATCTCACATAAGTTTCTCCCCCTATGATAACATCAAAAAGAGACAAATCAAACCATGTGAAGTATAATTTATCAGAAAAATACTAATATATCACGCAAAGGCGCTTTTTGCAAAGAAACAATGTGCACTCACATATACCCAAATACATGGAGTGATGCAATGCTTAAACATAAATAATAGGCAATAGAAATTACTGAAATTCTTGCATCAGATATGTGATGTCGAATGAGATGTCACGACACAAATATTTGTTTGCAAGTAAGGTGCAGTAAAATCAAAAGCAGTAAAAACACAAGAGATTGTTCACCCAGTTAAGTGTACAACAACGCCTACTCTGGGGGCTACCAAGCCAGGGACAAGTTCACTAAATAGTATCAATTCATAGACCCTTATTAAACAACCAATTTATGATCTAATCACTTAATTACTACCCAAGCTAAAATTCTACCTAAGAGTGACCAAGGTATGATGTCATCCTCAAACCCCTTCAATCACTTACTGTGAAGAACTTAACAACATTAATAAGTTTGAAACACTTCAATCATTTAATGCTTAAAAGCTTATGAATGATACACAATTAACAGCCCAAATAATAACTCAAGTATTTAAACTAATACTTAGAGTGTATTACAAATAAAAAGCCTAGACTTCTAATAAAAAAGAAAGTACTCTTCTTAAAAAGTTGCTTACCTTTGAATAAGGAAGCAAGTCCTTATATATGCGAAGCTTTGGGCTTGGGCTTAAAAACAAAAATTCAAATCTTTTGAATATTTCCATAAAAACAGACCAAGATAAAATTATGCAATTTGAAAAATATTCCTCCATATTTTTCGCAGCCTGTAGATCACAAATCCTGAATTATACCACGCATGAAAACAGGAAACAAAGACTTAATTGATTTTTGCCTAAGATCAGTTCAGTAGATAGATGTCAAGACATCTTCTTTGACATCATTCAAAACAGTTTTGCTCCAAATGTTAAGACATTTAGAAAAACATTAACAAGTCATTGTTTTACCAAAATTGCTGCCAACAAACACTTACAAACTCCCCTTTTGCAAATTTTGGTTAATACAATATTAGAGCATATTATCAGAGCAGCAGCACAATATCAGAGCATTATCAGGGCAACATCATAAGCAAGGCAATAAAAAACATACATTCAGTTAGCAGTTAGCTGTTAGCACGGGAAGATTAGCTGTTAGCACAAGAAGATGTCAAAACATCTTCTGGGACATGAAGCTCCCCCTCAAGTATTGAGGTCCCCCTCAATCAATGGTCAGTGGTCAGTCATAAGTCAGTGGTTAGTCAATCACTTATTCACTTTCTCTCCCCCTTTTTAGTCATAATATGCCAAAGAAAGGATGCATTCAGGATAATATTAGTATTAGGGAACATACCATATAATTTAAATGTCAAGCACATGCAAGTTCCAAAAAGAAGCATAGAGTTCAGAGAGACATCAAGTAGTCTAACTGTCATCAGGACCAGTTGACTTATTTGAACCAGAACTTTTTTCCACACTAGAGTCTTCACCTTCAGAGCTCACTGTATCTCAAGTTTGTTGTCCTTTTGCAGGTCCTTGATCATTTTTTCAAAAAATATCTTCCTAGTTGAGCTCACTCTGATCACATCATCTAATTCCTTGCAGGCTTCCCTTAGTTCATTGATCATTTCATCCTTGGTGGAGGTCTTTTCAGCAGGTGCAGATGTTAAAACAATGTATGGGACATGTTTTCCTGAAAAGAGCTTAAAATGGAGGGTCAATGCAGACTCCCTCTTGCACATTACATCATTTCCACTTAGGATTCCAAGATGATGATTCAAGATAATTCCACAGAGGAGGGAAGGAAATGCAATTGGCATCTTAATGGCACAAGTTCCTGCATGTTTGATTATTTGATCAAATATGTAAGTTCCATAATCAAAAAGTTTCTGGTTTCCAATAGCATAAATGAACTTTCCTAAACCAATGGAGATAGTTGAAGTGTGATTAGTGAGAATCTTATTTTCAGCTCCAATCCTATGTAAAATTGCATATTTCACGCTCAGTTTGCTGACAGGAAGTTTATTTTTCATTGGCCATTCACTTACTTGATTAGCAGTAATGGCTCTACACACTTGATTGTATGTTACTTCCAGCTCACAACATACATCTCCAGACCTATCTAGAAATTTGTTTATAATGACAGGAGAAAATTATACACACTTTCCTCTAACAAAAACCTTTCTATACTCCTTACTCTTATGATCAACACAGTCAACCGGAATATTAACAATAAACTCCTTAACAAGGGTTTCATAGCAATTGGCAAACCTGGTAACTGTTTTCATTAGTCCAACATAAGAGATCATCTCCATGATTTCCTTACATTCCAAAGCACCAGCTCCCAGTTCTCTCTCCAGGGAAATCCTTCTTTGATACATATACTTCCACTTTCCAGCATTCCCAACAGAGTGAAAGTAGATGTTGTCAAGTGGGGCATAAGGAACCCTAACAGACAATTTCTTATTTGCATATTTTTTTATAGGAGAGATGTCATGGACATCTTGCTCGACATCGTACTCAGAGTCAGTCTCTTCAACTAGAACAACTTTCTTCTTAGTCTTGGATCTTTCTACAACATCCTTATCATCATCATTAGAGCTAACAAATCTAGATTTTCTTTTTCTAGAAGGGGGGACCACTTTACTTCCTGCTTTTGGGGGTCCATACATGGTATTCTTCTTGATTATTCTGGGAGGGGTTGTGACACTTGCATCTTTCACTTTCCTGGACTTTAGCCTTCTTCCAATACCAGGTACAACATTAGTGATGAGCTCATTGGCAAACAACTCTTCAACATTGACTACATTCACAACATTGTGACCTACTCCATCCTTGGAGGCAGCAACATCTTCTTTAGAAGGAGAGTTTTATTCAACATTTTTTCAACATTTTCCTCAACATCTTGATTAACGTTTTCTTCTTCCACATCTTTTAGGGCAGAGGTAGCAAGCTTCTCAAGTTTGCTATCGGAAACATCATTCTTGGATGATTCAGCAACATCATTTTTAGGATTACTTCCTTTGTCAGTAGGAGGAGGCATGCGAGCAAGGGGAGTAGAAATCCCAGGCACATCAAATCCTTCATTTAATACCCTGTCCACAAGATTTTTGATGCTTCTATCAACATTAACTATTTCTTCTTCAGTTCTATTATCAGTAGCAGTAGAAGAGATACCTTGTTCATCTTTATATTTCTTAACTGGTGATGATCTAGGTTTCTTGACCTTTTTCTCAAGCAGATGGATCGTTGATAGAGGAGTAACATCTAGTACTCTGTCAATAGAAAGATTTTCATTTAGAGATTTTGAGGAAGATGATGTGTGATGTTGAGACATGTTTGATAATTTTTTAGCAAGGTGATGAAGAATGGCAAGGGTCCTTTTTCTGTGGAGGAGAATGAAGAGCTTGTGAAAGTAGAGGGAGGAAATTTCGTAGCGTGTGGGAAACAAATTGAGGCAGTCTTGTAATGACTGCGTTCTAACTTTTATTTGTTGGAAACACAAATAGTACAATATCACTTTAATGATATTCCCACACACTTTTAATTTCTACAAACCTTCATCTAAACATATCTAATTTTCCTCTTAAATTCTCAAATTGATTAGAATCTAAAGCCTTTGTGAAGATTTCAGCTAGTTGCAATTCAGTGGCTACATGTTCTAAAGCAACAATCTTTTCTTCAACAAGCTCTCTTATGAAGTGATGACGAATTTCAATATGCTTGGTCCTGCTGTGTTGAATGGGATTCTTTAAAATGTTCATGGCGCTTAAATTGTCACAGAATAATGTCATGGCATCTTGTTTGACATTGTATTCTGATAACATTTATTTCATCCAAACCAATTGAGAACAACTGCTTCCAGCAACAATGTACTCAGCCTCAGTAGTGGACAAAGACATACAATTTTGCTTCTTGCTGAACCAAGATATGAGATTATTTCCCAGAAAGAAGCATCCTCCTGATGTACTCTTTCTATCATCAGCACTTCCTACCCAATCAGCATCACAAAAATCAGTTAAGGCAGAATTTGATACATGAGAGTACAGCATACCATAGTCACTTGTCCCACTCACATATTTAAGAATCCTCTTCACATGGTTGGCATGGCTAATTTTAGGATCAACTTGATATCTTGCACACACCCCTACAGCAAAGGCAATGTCTGGTCTGCTAGCTATGAGATATAGAAGGCTGCCTATCATGCTTTTGTAGAGACTTTGATCTACACTTACTCCTTTTTCATCTTTAGTCAGCTTCAGATGTGTGGGAGAAGGGGTTCTTTTGTGACTGACATTCTCCATTCCAAACTTCTTCACTATATTCTTGGCATATTTGCTCTGAGATAGAAATATGGAGTCTTCCATTTGTTTAACTTGCAAACCAAGAAAATAAGTTAATTCACCAACAAGACTCATTTCAAATTCAGACTGTATTTGCTTGACAAAATGTTCCACCATCTCATTTGACATCCCACCAAATACATTATCACCAACATAGATTTGAGCAATTATAATCTTCCCTTCTTCTTCTTTGACAAAGAGGGTTTTGTCTATGCCACCTTTCCTATATCCATTCTCCCCAAGGAATTCTGTTAGTCTCTCATACCAAGCTCTTGGAGCTTGCTTCAATCCATACAGAGCTTTCTTCGGTTTATAAACATTTTTGGAAAACTTGGATCAAAATATCCTTTTGGTTATTCAACAAAAACTTCTTAATTCAGGTACCCATTCAAGAAGGCTCTCTTTACATCCATCTGAAACAATTTAAATTTCAAAATGCATGCCACTCCCAACATTAGTCTGATTGATTCAAGTCTAGCCACAAAAGCAAAGATTTCATCAAAGTCTACTCCTTCAATTTGAGTGTATCCTTGTGCAACTAACCTTGCCTTATTTCTAGTTACCACTCCTTTTTTATCATATTTATTCTTGTATACCCATTTAGTGCCAATCACATTTGTCCCTCCAGGTCTTGGAACCAGATCCCAAACTTCATTCCTACTGAATTGTTCCAGCTCCTCTTGCATATCATTAATCCAGAACTCATCAGTTATGACCTCTTTGACATTCTTAGGCTCAATTTTTGATACAAAGCAAGAGTTTGAAATCCCTTATCTTGATTTGGTGGTAACTCCCTTGTTTGTATCTCCTATGATAAGCTCCTTAGGATGATCTTTCTGAGTTATAATTGAAGGTCCTCTATTGAGGTGACTAGGCTGAGGATTTTCTTGAGGAGGATTAGAATCAATAATTGTGTCATTTGATTCAATTGGACTATCAGGAAAAGATGTTCCAATATCTTCTGAGACATCTTCTTCAACATTCCATCCTCTATCATCAATAGTAACATTTATTGACTCCATCATAACTTTGGTTCTGGAGTTAAAAACTTTGTATGCTCTGCTGTTTGTAGAGTAACCCAGGAATATTCCTTCATCACTCTTGGGGTTCATCTTCCTCCTTTGTTCACGATCAGCTAAAATGTAATATTTACTTCCAAAGACATGAAAGTATTTAATAGTTTGTTTTCTTCCCTTCCATATTTCATATAAAGTAGCTGAAGTGCCTTTCTTTAGAGTGACTCTGTTATGAATATAGCATGTAGTATTCATAGCTTCAGCCCAAAAATGGTAGGGTAGCTTCTTAGCATGACTCATGGCTCTGGAAGATTCTTGGAGTTCTATTCTTGCATTCTACAATCCCATTTTGTCGAGGAGTAATGGGAGAAGAGAATTCATGGTTGATTCCTTCAGAGGAGCAAAACTCAATAAATTTGTTGTTCTCAAATTCCTTTCCATGATCACTTCTTATTCTTATGACATGGCTTTCCTTTTCCCTTTGAATGTTTTGACAAATATCTTTGAACACTTCAAAAGTTTCTGATTTTTCTCTAATAAAGTTTATCCATGTGTATCTAGAAAAGTCATCTACAACAACATAGGCATACTTCTTACCACCAAGGCTTTCAACCTGAATAGGTCCCATCATGTCCATGTGGAGAAGTTCCAAAACTTTTGATGTAGTAAGATGTTAAATCTTCTGATGTGACATCTTAGTCTGCTTTCCAATTTGAGAATCACCACATACCCTTCCTTCTTCTATCTTGAGCTTAGGAATCCATCTGACTGCTTCTTCAGATATAATTCTCTTAACACCTTTCAAATGTAAGTGCCCTAATTTTTGGTGCCATAATTTAATTTCATTCTCTTTGGCTAAAACACATGTTGAGAAGAGGTTTAAATCTTGAGGAACCTATAGATAACAGTTGTCTTTAGATCTGATTCCTTTCATGATATCTTCATTCTTTTCATTGCACACAAGGCATTCTTCCTTGGAGAAGTTAACTTTGAATCCTTGATCGCATAGTTGTCTTATGCTTATCAGGTTAGTTGTTAACCCTTTTACAAGCAACACATTATCAAGCTTAGGAACTCCTGAACAGTCAAGCTTTCCAACACCTTTGATTTCTCCTTTTGCTCCATCACCAAAAGTCACATAACTGGTGGAATGAGATTTGACATCCACTAACAGATTCTTGACACCTGTCATGTGTCTAGAACAGCCACTGTCAAAGTACCAGTCATATTTGGTTGATACTTTGAGAGAGGTGTGAGCAATGAAACTACCAACCTTGGACTTGGGAACCCATTGTTTCTCCTTTTTTCTATTTTGGGGAATCTTATCAGTTTTTGGAAGAGGAGAAATTTTTTGGTATCTATACAACTTGAAATAGAAGGGTCTTATATGTCCAAGCCTTCCACAGTGATGAAATCTCCATGGCTGGGGATTCTCCCTGGTGTGATTAAGCTTTTTCTTCCCATTATGTTTTCCATGATGTCCTTTCTTCACATGAGGTTTCCCAAGATGTCCTTTCTTACCATGATGTTTTCCCACATGTTGAGACATTTGATTCAACATCTTTGGTTTAGGCTTGGCATGAGTGGAAACAGATGAAGGCTCTTCTGAGTTAGGTTCCTTTTTCTCATTGAAACCTAAACCACTCTTATCTCCTGTCACTCTTCCTGCTTGGATAATTTCATCTAATGAGTTAGACCCATTATTCATCATCTTGAGAGATCTTACCATTCTATCAAGATTTGAATTTAGAGAGGACACTTCACTTTCCAAATCAGAAATAGTTTTAAGATGCTCTTCCCTTTCCTCCTTCAGCTGAGTTATGATGGCTTTTTGTTTCTCCCCTTCAAGACACACTTCTGCACTTCTGAGACATAATTATTTGTATGGAGCAACTAACTCATCAAATGTTAGTTCCCTATCACTAGACTCTTCATTAGATACATATTTTCCTGTCAAAGCTTTAACATATTTGGCAGATTCTTCAAGATCACTCTCTAAGTCCTCTTCAGACCAAGTAACAGATAGATTCTTCTTCTACTTCTTTAGATATGTAGGACATTCAACTCTAATGTGACCAAAGCCTTCATATTCATGACATTGTATTCCCTTCCCTTGAGAAGATTTTTCTTCAGCCCTTTTTCTTCCCACCTCATTTGACTTATAGATGTCAGATGGGATGTTCTTGACATTTGATCTTTGGTTCCTATCCATTCTTTTTATCACTTTATTATATTGTCTTCCAAGCATAGCTAAAGCATTCGATATTCCTCCATTTGTATCCAGATCACAGTCCTCTTCTTTATCTTCAGTGTTAGATACAAAGGTTATGCTTTTGTTTTTCTTCTCAGATCTTTATCTTCCTTGGATCTCACCCAAATAAAGAGCAGGATGCCTACTCTGGTACCAATTGAAATTATGGTATCAGATATATGATGTCGAATGAGATGTCATGACACAAATATCTGTTTGCAAGTAAGGTGCAGTAAAATCAAAAGCAGTAAAAACACAAGAGATTGTTTACCCAATTCAGTGTACAGCAACACCTATTCTGGAGGCTACCAAGCCAAGGATAAGTTCACTAAATAGTATCAATTCATATACCCTTAGTAAACAACCAGTTTATAATCGAATCACTTAATCACTACCCAAGCTAAACTTCTACCTAAGACTCGCCTAGGTATGAGGCCATCCTCAAATCCCTTCAATCACTTACAGTGAAGAACTTAACAAAATTAATAAGTTTGAAACACTTCAATCATTCAATGCTTAAAACCTTATGAATGATACACAATTAACAACCCAAATAACCACTTAAGTATTTAAACTAATACTTAGAGTGTATTACAAATAAAAAGCCTAAAATTCTAATCAGAAAGAAAGT
Organism: Vicia faba; assembly: GCA_948472305.1. Lineage (NCBI taxonomy): Eukaryota > Viridiplantae > Streptophyta > Magnoliopsida > Fabales > Fabaceae > Vicia > Vicia faba. Next base: position 133,236,735 of record OX451740.1, on the reverse strand, counting down.
ATTCTTCTTCAAAAGTTGCTTGTCTTTGAATAAGGAAGCAAGTCCTTATATATGCGAAGCTTTGGCCTTGGGCTTAAAAACAAATATTCAAATCCTTTGAATATTTCCATAAAAATAGGCAAAGATAAAATTATGCCATTTAAAAAATATTCGTCCATATTTTTCGCAACTTGAAGATCACAAATCCTGAATTATGCCACGCATGAAAACAGGAAACAAAAGACTTAACTGATTTTGGGTTGAGATCAGTTAAGTAGGAAAATGTCAAGACATCTGCTTTGACATCATTCAAAACTGTTTTGCTCCAAATGTTAAGACATTTAGCAAAACATTAACAAGTCATTATTTTACCAAAAACTGCTGCCAACAAACACTTACAATTACCATAATAACAAATACCAACATTAAAAGATGATGAATGCAATTCAAGATAAAACTCTTTAGTCGCTTCAAAAACGTCACGATTATGCAACATTTCACAATGGTGCTCTTGATGCTGCACATACATGTGCCTAGCTTGGTGAAAAATACATCACCACTAAAACCAAAACTAAAGATGCTATCATAACATGTGACATGACTAGACCAAGAATTGCATTTGCATAAGCGAAGAAATAGATAACAAACTTACATGAAATGCAAGGAATAAAAATATAAAACATGCTTGAACACCAAGAACATATACTTCAAATAAGAAAGAATCAGTGTCATGAAGTCACTATAAGCATATAAATTGAAAACAAACAATGGTTTCCAATGGAAAATTTTTGGAAGTGAACATTCACAAAAGAAATATTATACATTGAGCATATCAAGCATTTAGAACATAAACAACATTGCAAAAAATTTCAATTAAACTATACCTAGTTTATGCATCTATTAGTACTCGACTAAGGTAATATATGGGTCTTTCGGCACCATTATCATCCTCTTGGGCTAACATGCTTCCTATTGTCAATTCATATGCAACTATATACAATCTCGTGTTTTTGTTTTGACTAGGTGGCAGATATTCCTTGATTGCGTCGAAAGCCTCTTACTGTTGTTCTCCTCGGTGGAATTCGCTTTCTTTTTTTATCTCGAGAAATTGCGAGAAAACATTCGTTTTTCCACTTAGATTTGATATAAATCTCTTCAAGAAATTGATTTTCCCCAACAAAGACTGCAACTGTTTCTTCGCCGAAGGAGGCTTGAGATCCAAAATTGATTTTGTTTTGTTTTTGATTGATCTTGATGCCTTTTTTGTGCACTATAAAGCCTAAGAAGTCTCCTTCATGCACACCGAAAGCACATTTTAGTGGATTCATTTTCAATCCAAATTTCCTCATTTTTTCTAATGATCATCGAAGATGGTCTATATGATCACTTTGAGATGAAGATTTAATTACAATATCACCAATATAAATTTGCATAAAATTCTCTATGAATTCATGGAATATAGCATTCATGGCCCTTTGATAGGTTTCACTGGTGTTTTTAAACCGAATTGCGTCTGTTGTACCCCAAAATTTGCCCTCCCATTTTCACACAAGACATACTCCTAGAGTTCCTCAATTGTCCAAGGTTGACCAAGAATTGATCAGACAAATTCTCCTCCTAAGACAGCAAACCTCTAACTAGGGTTTCAATTTTAAGCAAGATGTGTGAGTCCCAAGGATCCCAATTGTTCTCCATTGTCCTAATATGTTCTCAAGATCATCCATGCCAAATTTCATTCCTTGAACAACAAGTTTGCTCAGTCAACAGCTCAAATGCCTGGAAATCAACAGTATTAGGTCAAAAGTCAATTGTGGCCCAAATACAATCAAACTTCAAGATTTTTGGTCAACATAAACATTTTAAAGTAATATCCATCATTTTATCAAGGGTTGATCATGATTCCTCAAGAAATGCTCCTAACTCATCAAAAGTAAAAAATGGCAAATTAGGGTTTCTATAGGAAAACTCAACCAAACTTTGACCAGGCATAACTTTCTCATACTTTATCAGAAATTTCTCAACCAAGGCTCATTTTGAATAGAATCCAATTCCTGACAACTTCTCTTCAGCCCTCAAGTTCACGAAATGCCTCAATCAAAAGATACAAGTTCATAGATTATAGGTCCTTTCAAAAAGTCAACAAAAACATCTTTTGGGTTAAAGCTCCTTACATGAACATGGAAGATCCAATTGAGATGAAACTAAATAGGTTGTTTTATAGGACATCCTAATCTCTCTAAAAAGTCAATAAACACCCTCTTAGGGTTAAAATTCAGAGAGATATGCATTGCTAAAGTTGACCAACTTTTGGAAATATGCATGAAGCTAATGTTGACATAACTTGATTTTTTTTCCAAATGGGCCCATGTTTTCATACTTGGAACTTGTTATTAACATGGCCCATGACCTCTGAGCTCACTCAAACATTATCCCATTATTTTTATCATTTATTTTGATTTTTTATTCATTAAAACTCAAATTAAATAAACAAATAAAAGAAATAATGTGAGATATGATTTGAAAATCTTTTTCTCATCAAATAAGGGATGAGATAGGCTGGCATGAACAAGCAAAAACGCGTGAGACAAAAGGAGAGGAGATTTTTTGTTTTAGCAAGTTTTGAAGAAAATCTTTATGCTTTAAAAAAGAATGATTAGAATGGATTATTTTGGGCTGTTATTAAACATAATGAGATACACTACATAAGCACAATAACCCTAGGTCAAAAGAACATGTGCAACAGCCACAGAAAGAACCATACCAAAGTGCAAAATTTTACAAGAATCGTGAAGGTTGAAAGCATCAATTCCAGCCTTTGTTGATCCAAACAAAGGAGCCAATCTTCCTCCTGAGGTTCCCAGGAGCTTGTTTGAACCATTATTCAAGCCAGATCGTGCCAAGAAGCTCTCTTTCAAGCATCACCAGTTTGGTATACTTTCGTGAATTCAAACTTTTTGATCTTGCAATATAAATGAATTATTTGTACATACATGTGTTCGTGCTAATATTTGTGACTGTCTAGAACCATTACATGAGAGATTTAACGCAAGGATAAAGGTTTGCCATTGTTAGGGAAAATCTTTAGCCAAGCTTCGTATCTCAAGATACATGCCTCTTTAGAGCAAACCAACCATGCCATTATGTTCGCAAGGGTATAATTAGGCTAGTAGGGTTATTTTCATGTTTGTTTTCATGAGATTTCGCAGGATTGGATTTTTGGGCAACCAGAGAGGGTGACCGGAGCCACCGCCTATGGTGGTTTGACCAGCCAAGAACCTTGCGTGGCAATTTTACATGTTTTGATTGGTTTGTTTAAAAATCAGGGCCCTACAAGTGCGCACGTGTTTTGATGAGTCAGCCACTGCCTTTGTTTTTATATTATATATTTTTTGTTTTGATTATATGCATGAATTATCAGGCAACACGGATGGCAAGAGTGAAGGGTTTAAGGCATTGTATGTGTGGGAGGTCAGGGGTTCGAACCTTGCCTCCTACATATTATTTTTTCTGATCCAACGCACCAGGTAATTTGAGACCATGATAGACCTTCCTGCCACAACAACACTAGATCCAACACAGGCTATGGGCCAACAGATCTGGGCCCATAGCACAAATTCCAGCATCACCCCTCAATTGGGTTCTCACCCCCCTCAGGCCCATTTTTCTAACTATTTTATTTAATTTGTTTAATTAGTTTATATTTTTGTTTATCCACTTTTTTTTAATCATAAAATGAGAAAAGATCCAGAAAATTAGGACTTAGTTTTTTTTTCTTAATAAATTAACTTTTTGCAAATTAATCATTTTAATTAACTTTAAATTATTTTCTTTAATTTAAAATTAATTAGAGAATTAGGTTAAATTCCAAATCTTTTTTCATAAAATACCAAAAAAAAAATATCTTTAATAAACAATTATATTTCTAGGGTTTCAAATTACGCTAGTCTTAATTTTCGCGCGTTATTATTTTCCATACAATTATTTTTTTATTATTTATGTAACTGCACCCGGTTTGTAATAGTTTAATTAGGGTTTTAACTTCCGCATTTTTACTTTTTCGTCCATTACTTATGTATCTGCACCAAAGCCTTGTAATAGCAGTAGGACTTCATTTCTCGCTTTATATTTCTTGTATGCTTGTATATAGACTGCTAGTAATTAGGTGTGCATGACAAGATTAAATCAATTAATCATTAGATCACTAATCTCAAGACAAATATCTGAAAAAAGTACTATTGTACACTTGCACCCTTAGGGTACTCCTCACTTGGTTGCCTTCGGAAATGGTCATGTCCCTCGAACATAGGGATATCTTAGCAAAGACCCTCAATCTAAAAGTCATCATAAAGATCATAGTCCCTTACTATCCCTTGAGTTTCCTACGAGAAATGATATTGTCCCTCGATGTTTCCTATATGATGACAGTCCCTTCAAAACGCTAAGGTATCCTTACATGTTTCCTTCAATGACCATAACGTCCCTTTCGATAGTCCCTTAACATCCAACGATAGGGATACCTACTCACTAATAGTAGGATAGAACTATCTAAAGGAAAGGAGTGTAGTTGTTTAGTTATTGGCATGCATTTTTGGTAAAACCAGGTGTGTGTGTGTGTGTGTGTGAATGTCATGACTGATGTCATAACATTCTAGTTTATTAGGTACTGATTTATTAGGTACCTCTGCAGAAAAATATTGTCATACAGGTGCTGCTGTTTATGAGTGTGTATCTGAGCATTTTGCAAAAAGATCACATTTACCAAAATCAGTAGACAGGATTTCAGATGTCATAACAAATGTTAAGACATCCTGTTCTGAACTAACAGTTATGCAGTTTGGGTAATTCTGAGTTTTTTCAGGATTATGACTCAGTCTTTCCAGAACATAAAATCTCGTGGACTTGGGGTTAACCTAGCTCAACCCTAACCTGGTTGATAAAGTCCTGTGACCTAGTCTTAAGGTCAAACGGAATTAACCCTAGCTTTTTGTGGAAACCCTAACTGAAGATGCAGCTGCTATATATTCAACAGAGCTGCTGTTTTGGAATCAATCCCTTTTTTGACAGAAGATCATTTAGAAGCTGTATAGTTTTAACTATTGTAATCCAAGCAAGTATCATTGTGATAAGTGACTTGGAATAGGTTTTAATTGTAAGGGTTGTGTACCACTCAAAGCTTTGAAGCAAGAGTGTTTTTTTGTGTCTCTTGACTAAAGCTTTGAAGCAAAGTCAAGTTAGATTTGTGTATCACTCAAAGCTGTGAAGCAAGAGTGTTTGTGTTGCTTGATTGAAAAGCTGTGAAGCATAATCAAGTGTATGTTTTGAAGAGTGTCTTCATCAATTCATTAGTCAAATTGTTTTAAGTATCACTACTGTGATTGAGGGGGAGTGAGTAGGAACTCAGGTTTAAGTTGTACTTAGATTGAAGTTGCATTGGGCAGGTCTTAAGTGAAGGAGATAAACTGGTTGGTTTATTCCTGAATTAATATCTCTTATAATGGATTTCCTCCCTGGCTTGGTAGCCCCCAGAGTAGGTGTTGTTGCACACTGAACTGGGTAAACAATTGACTGTGTTCTTTACTGTTTTTGTATTTACTGTCTTATAGAAAGTCAGATACGGTGTCATAACATTGAACGTGACATTGAGTATCTGCAGCCAGAATTTCAATTGGCATCAGAGCAGGCACCCTGCCTGTATTACTGGGTGAGATCTAGGGATATCACTTTCTGGCACTATGGACAAAGAAGGAGTTTTTGGAAATAGACCACCCACTATGGATGGAACAAATTATGACTACTGGAAACCTCGTATGGTTGCCTTCTTAAAATCTCTGGACAAAAAGGCTTGGAGAGCTGCTGACAAAGGATGGAACCATCCCACCATAACTGAGAAAGATGGGACAATCAGTCTGAAGCCTGAGGAAGATTGGAGTAAAGAAGAAGATGAGTTAGCCCTGGGAAATTCCAAAGCTTTAAATGCCTTGTTCAATGGAATTGATAGAAACATTTTCAGACTAGTACATCAATATGAACTGGCCAAGGAAGTTTGGGACACTCTCAAAACTACTCATGAGGGCACTTCCAAAGTAAAAATGTCAAGGCTTCAAATGTTGACTACCAAGTTTGAGAATCTAAAAATGATGGAAGATGAAACCATTCATGAGTTTCACATGAACATCTTAGAGATTGCCAACACCTCAGGAGCACTGGGAGAAAAGATGTCAGAAGAAAAATTGGTGAGAAAGATTCTCAGATCCTTGCCTAAAAGATTTGCAATGAAGGTAACTGCCATAGAGGAAGCCCAGGACATCAGCAAGTTGAAAGTGGATGAACTTATTGGGTCTCTTCAGACTTTTGAGATGGGGATCACTGATAATGGTGACAAGAAGAACAAGAGCATAGCACTTGTATCCAACACTGATGTTGAAAACAAGAAGGAAGAAGAAGAAAATATTTCAGAAGCTATAGCCATGCTTGGAAGACAGTTCAACAAACTCATCAAAAGAATAGATCCAAAGTCAAGGTCTAATGTTCATAACATTCCCTCTGACATTGAAAGTTCCAGCAGAAGACCAAGGTCAGAAGAGAAGGGAAATCAAGGCAGAGGAATTCAATGCCATGGCTGTGAAGGATATGGGAATATTCGAGCTGAATGTCCTACCTTTCTTAAGAAACAAAAGAAAGGAATGATTGTTACCTGGTCTTACTGTGATTCAGAAAGTAATTCTGAAGAAGAATCTGCCAAACTAGTTACTGCTCTAACTGGTGTTTGTACCTCTGAAAGTGACACTAGTGATGAAGAAGTGACATTTGAAGAACTGGCTGATACTTACAAGAAATTATGTATCAGAAGTGCTGAAGTCTGTGTGCAGAATGAGAAACAATCAAAACTCATCATAAAGCTGGAGGCTGAAAAAAGGGCAAACCTTGAAACTATAAGTCATCTAGAAGGGGAAGTTCAATTGCTGAACTCACAACTGAATCAAATGACCAAATCTGTCAAGATGCTGACTAATGGAACAGAAAAATTGGAAGAGATCCTTCAGGTTGGACAAAATGTGGGTAACAAATCTGGACTAGGATTTGTGGAAGCTAAGAAATCTGTTGCAGACAAGAAGATCAGGTCTGTTAAACAAATGTCAAAGCAGATGTCTCAACACAACTCTCAACATCAAAAACAGAGATATATGAAGAAAAAGTACCAAAGATGGAGATGTCATCATTGTGGGAGGTATGGCCACATAAAGCCTTTCTGCTTCAAATTGCATGGATACCCTAATCAAATATCAGGTGTTAAACCTAAGTCAAAAAGGGTACCACATACTCCTCAATGGAAGAAAAAGGCTACTGCCCTGATAGCCCACACTTCCCTGAGAGTCTCTGCAAAGGAAGGCTGGTACTTTGACAGTGGGTGCTCTAAACACATGACTGGAATAAAGAACAATCTCAATCATGTTAAACCTCACACCACTAGTTATGTGACCTTTGGAGATGGTGCTAAAGGTGAAATTAAAGGAGTTGGTAATTTGGACTGCCCTGAAGTTCCAAATCTAAATGAAGTACTATTGGTAAAAGGCCTGACTGCAAATCTCATTAGTATCAGTCAATTGTGTGATCTAGGATTCAAGGTCAACTTCTCAAAATTTGAATGTCTAGTATTTAATGAAAAACTAGAAGTGGTAATGAAAGGAATCAGATCTAAAGATAACTGTTACTTGTGGCAGCCTGAGAACACTAATAACTCCACTATGTGTTCCATTACCAAAGAAGAAAAAGAGATGAAACTGTGGCACCATAAGCTTGGCCATCTTCATCTAAGAAGATTGAAAAGAACTATCTCTATGGAAGCAGTCAGAAGGATTCCAAGACTGCAAATTGATAAAAGGAGGGTTTGTGGTGAACTTCAAATTGAAAGGCTTGGTAAAAAGAGACATGTCTATGATGTGATGAATAAACTTGAAGTTTCTAGAGAACAGTGCAAGAAAACTCAAAAAGAAGGATGTGTTGTCAGAACCAGAAGTAATCATGACAAGGAATTTGGAAACAACAAGTTTAATAAATTCTGTTTCCCAGAAGAAATGAGTCATGAAGTCTCTTCTCCTATAACTCATCATCAAAATGGAGTTGACAAAAAGAAAAATAGGATCATACAGGAATCTGCCAGAGGTATGATTCATGTCAAAAGAATGCCTTCTCAACTCTGTGCTGAAATAGTTGTAGCTGGTAGTAGCTGTTCTCAAAACATCTAGACAAAACAGATGCTCATTGAGTATAATGTCTCACAAGATGTTGTGACATTGTATTGTGACAATCTGAATACAATCAATATTTCCAAGAACCCTATTCAGCATAGCAGGACCAAGCACATTGACCTTGTAGAGAAGAAGACAATTAAACTGGAACATGGTATCATCAAGCTTCAGCTAGGTGATTCTTCTACCAAGGCTCTTGTTGGAAATCAACTTGAAAACTTGAGGGGCAAGATGGGTATTTGCCAACGTGAAAAATTATAGCAATTAATTTTGCTTAAAACAAGGGTTGAAGGAGTTATTTGTGTTGAGTCTATTTTTAGTAGGTTAATCATATGTCTTTCCAATTCTTTCAAAATTATTAAGAAGTTGAATAGACTCTCATTTGCCTCCTACCTCTCTCGTCTTTGTAACCTATTCCTTTCTCTCAATCAAAGTTTTCTCTCAAATTACTACTGGTGCTCTAAGTCAATCAAAATGTCTCAAACATCATCTTCAACCAAGGCGACCACTTCATCTTCATCATCTGACCAAGATTCTCGAGCAATCACCACATGCATAGATTTTGATGTCCTGGAGATCACTCCTCTCAGAGAAATGGCAACTGACCCCTCCAAAGTCAAAAAGCTGAGAACTAGGCATGCAGGAAGAGCTCAAGCTACTGCTTCTGGTAATCTTTCTCATCCTTCTTCCTCTGTACCAAATAGGTAAGGATCAGCTCAAGTACATCAAGCAATTGCTAGGCTTGTTACAAGAATACTAAGCGGAAACCGATCTGTACCGGGGATTTCTGTCCCATTAAATCAAGAATCAGCAAGCCCAAATGTGGATGTCTCTGAGAATATAGATGTCCCTGAGAATGTTGTGACACAAAATGACAACATTCAGAACCCTTCAGAGAAGACTGTTGATCCACCTATCATTGATGTGGATGAGGAATACTCAGACAATGATCTGATTGCCAATGTAAACCCTAGCATAGCTAGGAGAATGATGAAAAGAAAGGGTAATCAGAATGCTGCAAAATGTATGACCAAAGATAAACCTGCTGATAAGAAATCCAAGGCTGAAGGCAAGGCTGGGGTAGAATCTGTGAAAACTGGTCAGTCCAAAGGGAAGGTGAAAGCCCAGGTGCATACTGGTAGACAACCAATTACAAAGAAGAGAAAAGAACCTGAATCTTCTGATTCTGATGAGGAATCAGAGTTTGAGATTGATGCTGAAGAAATTCCTATCAGAAGGAAACTCCCCTCCAGCAAAATGGCTAGAGTTCCTGAAGTCCCAACAGACAACATCTCTTTTCACCATCCTGACAATGCAAACAGATGGAAGTATGTTTGCTTGAAGAGAATAGCTTTAGAAAGAGAGCTAAACAATGATGCCATGGAGTGCAAGGACATCATGGACCTGATTAAAACTGCTGGACTGATGAAGACTGTGGTAAAATTTACCAAGTGCTATGAAAATCTGGTCAAGGAGTTCATAGTTAACTTGTCTGATGAATGTGCTGATGGAAGGTCAACTGACTTTGAAAGTGTTTATGTTAGAGGAAGAAGGGTTAATTTCTCTCCATCAGAAATTAACAAATTTCTTGGAAGATCAAATGAGGATTGCCCTGAACTGGAAGTCACTGACAATGAAGTTTGTCAAACCATCACAGCAAGACAAGTCAAGTGCTGGCCCTTGAAAGGCAAGCTGAATGCCAGCAAACTTAGCATGAAATTTGCCATCCTGCACAAGATTGGTGCAGCCAACTGGGTCCCTACAAACCATAAATCAACTATCTCCACAGGATTGGGGAGATTTATTTATGCTGTGGGAACCAAGACTGTTTTTGACTATGGCAGGTATATTTTTGAACAAACTTTAAAACATGCTGGTAGTTATGCTGTCAAAGGCCCAATTGCCTTTCCCTCCCTCCTTTGTGGAATTATCCTTGCACAATACCCTGATATCCTGGTGGCAAGAGATACTGCTTGCAAAAGAGCTCCTGCTCTTGGGTTACACTACAAGCTGTTTCAGGGATCTCATGCTCCTGATATTGTCATAACATCAGCTGAGACATCATCTGTAAAGACTCAGTCCAAAACATCTGATGTTATAGCTGTATTGAAAGAGACCTGCAAAGAGCTGGAAGCTAGGAAAAAGACCCTAGAAAACCTAATTGACAGGTTAGAAAAGGAGGAAGCTGAAGGAAACAGAAGGGAAGAGGGTGCAGAAGCTGAAGATCAACTCAATACTGAAGAAACTAGCTCCTCTGAAGGGGACAGTGCTTAAAGCCTGGTGGAGTTGCTGGTTGGTGGAGTTGCTGTTTCCTGGTGGAGTTTGCAAAGTGTGTTCTGTTTTTGTCTTGTTGTGTTACTTTTTCTGGATGACTGTATAATCTTTTAAGAACATATATCTTTGGCCCATTTGTGGTTAAAGAGGGGGAGATATATTTTGGTAGACTTTATCAGACATTCTTTTTTCTGCAGTCATTTTTTTCTGCTGCTACCTATCTCTGATTGCTTAGGGGCTTTAGCCAAAAATTTGCCAAAGGGGGAGTTTGTAGTTGTTTAGTTATTGGCATGCATTTTTGGTAAAACCAGGTGTGTGTGTGAATGTCATGACTGATGTCATAACATTCTAGTTTATTAGGTACTAATTTATTAGGTACCTCTGTAGAAAAATATTGTCATACATGTGCTGCTGTTTATGAGTGTGTATCTGAGCATTTTGCAAAAAGATCACATTTACCAAAATCAGTAGACAGGATTTCAGATGTCATAACAAATGTTAAGACATCCTGTTCTGAACTAACAGTTATGCAGTTTGGGTAATTCTGAGTTTTTTCAGGATTATGACTCGGTCTTTCCATAACAGAAAATCTCGTGGACTTGAGGTTAACCTAGCTCAACCCTAACCTGGTTGATAAAGTCCTGTGACCTAGTCTTAAGGTCAAACGGAATTAACCCTAGCTTTTTATGGAAACCCTAACTGAAGATGCAGCTGCTATATATTCAACAGAGCTGCTGTTTTGGAATCAATCCCTTTTTTGACAGAAGATCATTTAGAAGCTGTATAGTTTTAACTATTGTAATCCAAGCAAGTATCATTGTGATAAGTGACTTGGAATAGGTTTTAATTGTAAGGGTTGTGTACCACTCAAAGCTTTGAAGCAAGAGTGTTTTTTTGTGTCTCTTGACTAAAGCTTTGAAGCAAAGTCAAGTTAGATTTGTGTATCACTCAAAGCTGTGAAGCAAGAGTGTTTGTGTTGCTTGATTGAAAAGCTGTGAAGCATAATCAAGTGTATGTTTTGAAGAGTGTCTTCATCAATTCATTAGTCAAATTGTTTTAAGTATCACTGCTGTGATTGAGGGGGAGTGAGTAGGAACTCAGGTTTAAGTTGTACTTAGATTGAAGTTGCATTGGGTAGGTCTTAAGTGAAGGAGATAAACTGGTTGGTTTATTCCTGAATTAATATCTCTTATAGTGGATTTCCTCCCTGGCTTGGTAGCCCCCAGAGTAGGTGTTGTTGCACACTGAACTGGGTAAACAATTGACTGTGTTCTTTACTATTTTTGTATTTACTGTCTTATAGAAAGTCAGATACGGTGTCATAACATTGAACGTGACATTGAGTATCTGCAGCCAGAATTTCAAGGAGGAAAAGAAAATCCTTTTTCGAGTAGGTAGACAGTTCTTAAGTACTTGCTCAAACTCTGATTCTTTTTCACACTTACACACTTTTCAAACTTCTTTTCAAAAATGCTTTATCAAACTCTTGAGGACTGATACAAGAGTTATCATAAAGCAGACAAAAATTTTCAAAACACACAAACACGAAAACAGTTTTCAAAAATGAGCAAGTACCTAAGAGCCCATGGAAAACCACGGATGGAAAGGGTGTTAATACCTTCCCTTTCCATAATATACCCCCTTACTCAAAAAATATCGAAAAAGGTCTTTTTCTATTCTTTTCACCCTTTCCTTTGATGGATAAAAGAAAAGTCGATGGTGACTCTTGCTTACCACACATTTGTGAATACAAAACGCAAACCAGTATTAATGGTCAGTTCTGCCACCGTATCACAAAACTGGCTACTCTGCTGGGGAAAAATAAAAAGTGGGGTTTACCTTATGGTCTAGGTCATTTCTGTTTGCTTTATCTGTTTGATTGCTTTACTTTTAAGGGTACTGTTTGGGTTACTATAGATCCTACACCTGGATCTGGGGAAACCTTTTAGGTAAGTAGAAATAGATCATGGAAATTGTGCGGGGTATACCGACACACTTGAAGCGATGGCTATGTTGATGCGACACTTTGGTTGGTACCAGTAGCCCTTGAGTTAATCAAGGAGAATACGGGGCCACTGTGTGGTGTCATGAAGCGTCAACTGACCGTAAAACCTATAATTGAACAACTTGGCCATTAGGACTTAGTGAGATGGACGTCTTTGGTGTATTCCCAAAGTCGGCAGACACTAGATGCTACACTTATTGAGATTTGACTCCCGAGATTTGTTTGGTTGCAAGTCAGTTTCCTATCAAACAAAACTTGTGGGAAAGATCAGTGATATTGAGATCCCTTAGAACTCGATTACTATTTATAGGACAGGTTGAACCAATCCAAACATCAAGAGGGTATTACCTTAAAACTCATGTAAGACTTAAACCTAAGGTCTTTGTGTGATTTGCTTGTGCTTGCTTATCTGTGATTTCTTAGCATAATCATGACATCATAACATGGCATATCATACTAACCATTTCGAGGATTTTCCAAGGCTTATATTTGTCTTGTTTTATAGGACATGACATCCGCTCGTAGGAACACTATCCAAATCAAACTTGCGAAAGTACCTCCTCAACTCAAGGACTTAGCATCAAGGATTCCTGAAAGCTCTCCCTTTACTGAAAAACATGGTTGACTTCTCGTCTTGGTCACTTCAAACCCTGATGAAGAAATGTTAAAGGTGCTCTTTCAGTTCTTTAAGCTGTTACATCACTGCTTCACGTTTCCTGATTACCAGTTAGTGCCTACTATGGAGGAGTTTTCTTAGTTATTATGGATACCTATCCTTGATTAGTTACCATTCAACGGTATGGAAAGAGACCCAAAGCCTGAAGATATTGCTCAAGCTCTGTCTTTACAACGGTCTGGTGTAGTGGAAAATTAGGAAACCAGAAGAAGTATCCAAGGATTTTCGGCTAAGTTTTTATTCGAGAAAGCTCACTATTTTTGGGATACCCTGGATTTACAAGCTTTTGAAGAACTGTTAGCCCTTCTCATCTATGGATGGTACTATTCCCTAACACGGACCACCTTGTAGATGTGAATGCGGTTAAGATTTTTCTGTTTCATGATCCGGTACCTACTTTACTTAGGGATATTCTACACTCTCTACATGCTCGCACTATAAAGAGAAGAGGGACCCTTCTGTGTTGTACTCCTCTATTGGCTAGGTGGTTTATTTCTCACCTACCCCGGTCTGTTTTGAGAAATGAGCAGGGTATGAGATAGTCTTATAGGTTGATATCCCTTACAAATTCGGATATTCATTGGTGTTCTCGGTCCTCGGAGAGTGTCACTATCATTGATCGTTGTGGGGAATTCCCTAATGTTTCTCTCTTAGGAATTAGGGGAGGAATCACTTATAATCCTTGTTTGGCACTGTGAAAGTTTGGTTATGCTAGAAGGGATGGTCCTCACGAAACACTCGTCCAAGGAATCACATTTGACTATGAGAATGATGTTCAGGGTTATCGTAAGAGGTTCACTCGAGCTTGAGGCATGATAAATAGAGTTGATAGTAAGACATCGGGGCACAAGAATTCCATCCCTCTTGAGCCTTACCTCAAATGGGTGCGAGCTCTTGCTCATTGTCTTATGATGCCTTACCCCGCCATCTTACCTGTGATTATGGAGTCGATTACTGAGGGGCACACTCTTTACATCATTCTTCATCCTGACATGCCAACTGATATTGAGGAGCTACGGAAATCCTGGATCCAGTTCAAAGAAGAACGGGATACCTTTGAGGCCTAATTCTACGCCAGCGAGAAGAAGGTTTTAGAGCTCACCAGGTTACTTCATGAGGAGCAGAGTATAAATGCTCACATTGCACCAAAGAGGATGTGCCTCTGGGAAGCTTGAGTCTTCTTTTGCTTGGAGAGTTTTATGTTTGCTTTGTTTCCTTGTGAGCCCAAGATGCATTATTGTGATCAATAAAACATCTTAATACAATTAACGCTTGTTCTCTTTTTGTTTAAGAAAATTTAAGTCTTATAAATCCTTGAAAACATTGCATACATATATCATACATATCATTGCAGAAACAGGTTTCAAAGCAGGTTTCTCATCCTCTTCGCTGTTTATTTCAGTAATGGCTCTAGAACAAACAATGAAGGATCTACAGACTCAGAATGCACATTTTCAACAAATGATCATGGCTCTGGCAAAGGGGCAAGAGGAACTGAAAGCCCTGATTGTTAAGGAGAAGACCAAGAAACCAAGGAAGACAGCTGGTGTGGTAAACTTGGGAAGGAGGTTTAAAGGACCTCTAAGGTAAGTGGTTGAGCTGACATCTTCATCAAGAGAAGGAGAAAATCAAGAATGGGAGACAAGAGAGGAAGACCCCATTCCAGGGGAGTATGATAATGAGACTAACTACAATGAAGAGCAGTATCCTCTGGCGGATGAAAAATACAAGCAGTTGGAAGAGCATCTGAGTGTAATGGAAATCCAGAAGGTTCCAGGGATGGATTTTGAAGAGCTGGGTTTGGTTTCTGGGGTTGTCATCCCGCAAAAGTTCAAGGTGCTGGTGTTGGCCAAATATGATGGGGTTTCATGTCCCAAGATGCACCTCCAATCTTATGTGAGGAAGATCCAGCCTCACACTATCTGAAACTCAATTAGAGTGGTTCTACCAGCTGGAAAGGGCCAACATTAGTAATTGGGAAGACCTGGTTGCTACTTTCTACAAGCAGTATCAGTATAATGTAGACCTTGCTCCCACCCGTACGCAACTCTAAAGTATGTCTATGGGTTCGAGCGAAGGTTTTAAAGACTATGCTCAGAAATGGAGGGACTTAACAGGAAGAGTCCAACCCCCATTGTATGATAAGGAGCTAGTGGATATGTTTTTGGGTACCCTATATGGTTTGTTCTTCAATCATTTGATTGGAAGCTCCTCAGCCGGCTTTACTGAATTGATTCTGACAGGAGAAAGAGTGAAGCTGGGATTAGGAGTGGTAAGATTAAAAAGGATGCGTCCTCCAGTACAGTAAGGAAGCAATTTTCTGGGGAAAAAAAGGTCAGTGCCACTTATAGCCAAAGGAATCATGATAGAACTAAACGCCATCTAGCGGTAGGGGTTGTTATGATCTCTAAACTGGCACTTACTCAATAAAGGAACAATCAACCTAGAGTGGAAAGGTCGGTAAGATAGTTTACCCAGATAAATATGACTCTGTCTCAAGTCTTGTCACATTTGCTGAAATCTAATCTGGTAACTTTGTGGGAAGCTCCTAAGAATCCCAACACTGCATCTCCACGCTACAATCCAAATGCTCGTTGTGCCTACCATTCAGAAAGTCCAGGTCATGATACAAACGACTGTTGTGCTTTGAAAAACAAGGTGCAAGACCTTCTCGAGGTGAAGGAAATTGAATTTGATGCCCCTGAGATTCCCAATGTTATCACTGCTCATATGCCTAAGCACGGTCGTGGTGTTAATGCTATTGAAGATGATATGTTTATTACTTATGTTGAGGAACTTGTTACTCCTTTCATGACCGTTAAGTGGAACTTGTTGAAAGTCGGTTTATTTTTAGGCTGTGGCGAAGGTTGCCACTTATGTTTATCTCTATCTGTCATACCCCAAATTTTGACCTAAGATACCACCTCCCATCTGCATTGTTACATAGCAAGCGTTCACAAGCGTTTCAATCTATTTTTTCCAATTCTCAAGTCAGATTTCAAGAAATTCATAACTTCTTCAAATTTCGACAATTTTTTAGTGGTTCTTTCACATATGATTCTCCTCTGCAACAACTACAACTTTTCTTTACAAGTCAAGAGATGATTATGCTTTTAAAATCCACCAAAAAATAGAAACGTTAGAGATTGTTGTGAATTTAGTGAAATTTAACTGGTTTTTGTCTGACTTTATTAAATCATGTTTTTTTCATTTTTTATCATCTTTCTTTTATTCTTATTTTCATAAAAAAAAGAAAATCCATAAAAATATTTAGTTCATTCTATCTTCATTTTTATTTACGTTTTTATTCAAAATATTCAAAATATAAAAATTAGTTTCCTTAAGTCTCATTTAGTTTTTTTGTTCTTGTATCATTTAAGTTAAAATTATAGTCTTTTAGATTTAATTTAGTAAAAAATCTCAAAAAAATAGTAATTTCACATTCTTTTATTTTTATTTTGCAAGTTCTTTATGTTAATTTAAAATTATAAAAAAATCTTAGTTACATATAATTTATATTTTGCATCACTTTATTTGAAAAAAAACTCAAAAAAATTTTAATATCTTTTTATTTCACTTTTATATTTTCAGTTTAGTTTTACTAACAATTATTTTATTATTATTGTCATTGTTGTTATTATTAATATTATGATTATTATAAATATGTTCATATGAGTTTGTCCTTATGCTGCACAACATCAGTCCAAATTCTGCTGTTACTGCTGCCCACTAACGGTCATATCCTCTGCTGCCTCCACCACAAAAAAAAAACTGTTGAACACCAGTCCAAAAAACCTGTGCACATCAGTCCAGGAATTACTTCAAATGACACACACCAAATCTGCATCAAAAAGTGCCAAAAACAGGGTATTCCTTTTGTTCAAACTCACCAAAATTCCCTCCCAAAACCTCATTCTTGTTTCACTATATAAACGGGCAGTAGGCAATCGAAAAAGTCAGTTCATAAAGGGTGGAACAAAGATAAAAACACAAAAACTTGCAGTATTGTTGTTCGTTTTTGATTAAGTTTTCACAAAGGGGGGAACAGAGAGAAAAACACAAACAGTTCACAAAGAAAAAGAAACTATAAACTGTAACATCTCTTCCTCATTCCACCATCACTTACATTAGTTTCCCTTCAAACCTCAACTGCTCATACGCTATGTTCAACAACACCATAGCCACCATACCTTGTTTTTCACTCTTTACTTAGTTTCCGTTCCATACATCATCAATAAGCACAAACAATTTCCAGAAGAGCAGGAGGAATTAAAAAAAAGCATATTACCTCATCTCTGGATTTCTCTATTATTTCATCAATCGAAACCATCAGACTTGCTCTGATCTTATAAGTTTCCTTACTACTTTTTTTTCTCAAAATCTGTTGCCATGCTTGTCATAATGATGTATGCTGTGAACTAGATGTTGTTGCTGCATTTTTTGTTGTTGATGTTTCAATAAATCAGAACCCCTGAGATTGTTATTGTTGTTTCTCTTGCCATGAATGTTTGTCACCTTGTTGATTTGATGTTTAACTGCATGAAAAAACTAGAAACAATGGTGTTGTTCGTTTTGATTTAGAGAGAGTTCAAAACCAGTAGCAGTGTTGTTGTTCGTTTTTCATTTAGAAAGAGTTCGAACCCAGAAGCAGTGTTGTTATTCAATTTTGATTTAGAAAGAGAGTTCGAAACTAGGAGCAGAATGTTCGATTTCGATTTAGAAGAGTAAGAGTTCGAAAGAGGGAGCAGAGTGTTCGATTTCGATTTAGGGGAGAGAGAGTTCGAAGAAGGAGCAGAATGTTCGATTTCGATTTAGAAGAGTAAGAGTTTGAAGAGGGAGCAGAGTGTTCGATTTTGTTTAAGAAGAGTAGGAGTTCGAAGCCAGGAGCAGAGTGTTCGATTTCGATTTAGAGGGAGAGAGAGTTCGAAGAGAGAAAAAAAAGAGTTTGAATGAGAGAGAAAAAAGAGAGTTTGAAAGAGAGATCGAAGAGAGAGTTCGAAAGAGAAAAAAAGAGGATTTGAAAGAGAGAAAAAAGAGAGTTCGAAAGAAGTGTTGTTCGATTTCGATTCCAATCCCATGTTGGCCCTTTTTATTTCGTTTTCATCTCATTTCCCAAATATCTTTTTAATTGTAAATCTGGAGCTGGCTGTAACCAAAACAAAACATTGGGTCTCATTTCAATTAGGCTTTAGCGCCCATTACTCCATGCTTACCATATATTTTAATTTACCCTCTTATTCTTTTGATTTCCTTAGCTCTTTTGGTTTAAAAAATTAAATAATCACATAGTTTTAGATAAAACCCAATTAATTAGTTTAGTTTTTTTTATAATTTATTTAAATCTTGATATTTCATTTTTAGTTTGGTCAACATTTTAGTTAATTTTGTTAGTTTTTTTAACTAGTCTTTTATTGGTAAGTTTGTAAGTTATCTCTTTGAATTTATTGCCCTTTATGATGTTCCTCCCATGATACATGTTGGTTGAGTTTGTGATAATTTCGATTTAATTCCATGGCTTCTCTCTTGGTTTTCTTTTAAAATTTTGGAGTGTTTATACTTTTAATTTTAATCTTCATGTTGCTTGCAAAATCCAAGGGAATTGTTTAATTTTTGTCGACTTCATGTCATCAAAAAAACATTGTGCGAATACCCTCATTCCTCCTCCATTTATTATTTTAAAAACTTAAGATAATTTTCCCAAATATTCAATTTTTCAAAACTCACACCCTTTAAGTCAAAACTTCGACATTAGGTCATTGTATCTTCAAAAACTCGTCCATACCCATTTTTGGCCAAAACAATTTATTTTTAATCAAACAAACATTTTAATAAACAGATATTTCAAAAGGTTCCTATAGAATACTATAGATACATTGGGTGATAATACCTTCCCATTGTATAACCAACCCCCGAACCTTAGACCTCTTTTCAAAAATGCCTTGTATTTTTATTACTTTAAAAGTATTATTTTACATTGCATATTTTAGGGTTTTATTTCGCTCTTTCCCCTTTTCCCTTGGAAATAATAAAGCGCGGTGGCGACTCTTGCTTTTGTGAGACGAATTAATTAATAGTTCGATCTCCGATTTACCCCGCTACATTTTTTATCGCTACAGAATTGGCGACTCTGCTGGGGAAAGATTGACCTCTTGCTGGTCCATCCCTAAGTGGGTTAAGCCTAGTTTGTTTTATCTGTTTTATTATTATTTGATTTGTTTGATTATGTGTTTAAATTGGGGTTGTTTGGGTTTTTTTGCAAAGGACGAATCCTATACCCAGATTAAGTTACACTTAAGAATAGGACGGGCGGTATAGTCATGTTAACTTTGAGGGAGTAATACCGAAGAAGGAGGCATGAAATCCCCCACTCAGTGGAAGGCCCTTTTGAACGTAATACTTGTTTACCGAGTAATCGGGAAGACATTATTATTTTCGACCTGGGAGCCAGAGAAATTGAGAACCGTAGAACCCTAACCCAACTTGGCCTTTTAGGTGTAGCGCGGAAATTATAACGGAGTAATCCGTAAGTAATTGTTACGCGATGCTACGCTAGGATGAGTTTCTCTTGAGAATATTGTTAATTATTGAGTAATCAAGATGTTGGTAATATCCGAAGGAGGAATGTAGACTCCGGGAACTCTTAGAACCTTTTCTTACAAGTGTGATTAAACCGTTAGTACATACCTTGGGGTGGGATTTACCTTTGACTCCATGCACGAAACGTTGAACCTTTGAACCCCATGTTTGTGAACTTGTGTGTAATTGTTGCATTATCATTCATCCATGCATCCATCAACATTTTTTTTGTAAAAACTTGTTTTTCAAGGAACTTAAGAATGATTTTTGCAGACGTCTTAGGTACTGTTATTATGGAGTTTGGAAGAAGAAACACTCGAAGTTTTAGTTTTAAGGAGCCCGAGATTGAAGAACTGAAGAGTTTGATTCCTAAGATCGAGAACCCGACAGAATTTCAGAAGAAATATGGGTCCCTTATACCTCTTATGAAGCGCAAGATGAAGGAAGGCATCCTTAATACGCTGGTCCAATTCTACGATCCTTTGTACCGATGCTTCACCTTTCCGGATTACCAGTTAATGCCCACCTTAGAAGAGTACTTCTACATACTTGGTTTACCGATCATCGACTGTGTTCCTTTTTCTGGCTTAGAAGAGGAACCCAAATCTCACGAGATAGCGACCATCACCCACTTGAAGAAGTCGGAGATAGAGGAGAACATGACTACCAAAGGGGGGATCCGAGGCTTACCTGCGCAGTTTTTGTTGAAGAAAGCTCGTCATTTCGCTGAGATAAAAGATACTTTTGCCTTTGAAGACATTTTTGCTTTGCTCGCTTATGGCCTTTTCTTGTTTCCTAATGTTGATAAGTTTGTGGATATCAACGCCATCAGAATTTTCTTGATTGGAAATCCGGTCCCTACGCTGCTAGGAGATACCTACTACTCCATACATCTTCGAAACTCTTATCAAGGAGGGATGATTATTTGTTGTGCACCGTTTCTATATCAATGGTATGTTTCTCATCTACCTAGGTCTGATGTTTTCTGGAATCTCGAGAAGGAGCCGCGATGGGCGCCAAAAATTATGGCTCTCACTCATTTCGACATTGATTGGTATAATCAAGTTTACTATGACGTGAAGATCATCGATAGCTGTGGTGCTTTTCCTAACGTGCCTCTTCTTGGTACGAAAGGAGGAATTAACTATAATCCTGTTCTCGCACGCTGTCAGTTTGGATACCCGGTGAGGGACAAGCCGAACAACTTTCAAGTGAGTGGTTTCTTTCTATAAGAAGGACAAGATCACCAAGCAGCTAAGAAGGAGATTGAAGGAGCTTGGCGCCACATCCATAGGAAAGGGAGAGACATGTTAGGACAGAGAGGTGCCGTTTCTTTGGAGCCTTACCTACAATGGGTCCGTGCTAGGGCTTGTGCTCTCAAGATGCCCTATAAACCTGAGAAACCTTTATTCCCTACTGTTGCATCGTCATCTGCTGTTGTTCCCATCGAGAATATGAGAGAATACCAAGGAAATATGGCTAGGATGAATTCCGAGAGAGATGCTTGGAAAGAAAAGTATACTATGTCGGAATATGAGAATCGGGTCCTGACTCGACAGCTAAAAGAAAAGGAGGATTTGCTATTTATTCAAGACGGCTGGTTCATTGATCATGATGAGAAGCTTCGTCAAAAGGATGCTTTACTGAAGAAATATGCTATTGAAAGGAAGAGAAAGAAGGGAGATTCAGTAAGTATTGCTCTTGTTCCTAATCCACAAAAGGGAACCATCGATCGACTGGTAGCTGAGAAGAAAAAGATGGAAGACTTTTATGAAGAGAAGATCAGGAAGCTCCAGTTACAGTTGGCATTTGGTCCTTCATCTGATGATTCTGAGTGATCTTTGGTTCTTAGTTTTATTTTTACTGATGTCATTTTGTAAAACTCTGTAAAAGGGCTTTATGTTCCGAAGTTGTAATTTACTGCTTTTATTATGGGCTTCATGTTCCAAAGTTGTAATTTACTGCTTTTTATTGGGTTGTTGTCCCAAAGCTGTAATTTATTGTTTTGTTGTTCCAAAGTTATAAGTTGTAATTTACCGCTATTGATTAATGAAAGGAGTTTTTGTTGTTCCAAATTCCTTTACCATTGATGTGTGCAAAATTATCGAAGTTCCTTGAAAAACTATCGAAACAAACGATCATTTGCATCGCATATCATGCATCATCCAACATTCCATTTCACATGTTTTCTAGAACTGGATTTTGTAACGCATGGAGTGGTTTGCCAGAACTGGATTGTTGTTGATGTTCCTGTTGTGATGCACATTTCTGAGTAATGTTTTGTTTTATTTTTGAAAAAAAAACTTTCGCTCTGCCCAAGGCGAAGAGTATTTGTGTCGGGCTATGTTGAAAATAAATCCTTTTGCTCTGCCCAAGGCAAAAGAGAAAATGTATGGGCTCTTTGTTTCAAGTATTGCCAATCATGAATAAAAACATTATTTTGTCCACTACTGTTTTCTTTTTCACTTTTTCTGGGAAATAGTAATGAAAATTAATTGGTAGTAATAGGAAAATATAATAACTTTTGTTTTATTTGTACAACATTCATATTAATCATTTTCTAAAATAAAGCATAATCATATGTGCAGATTAATCCATGACTTAACCATTGAAAACAATGATCCTATGCCCCCTCCCTACTTTGAATTCCATGTGTTTGGAGCCGAGGAAGAAGATAGTGAAGAAGTTCCTGATGAAATTTCCCATTTGCTTGAGCACGATGAAAAGATTATTCAGCCGTTTGAAGAGCCCATAGAGATGATCAATTTGGGTGATGAAGAGGATAAAAAGGAAGTCAAGGTCGGAGCATTGCTTATCCCAGAGGTCAAAGAGAAAATGTTGGAGCTTCTCAGAGAGTATGTTGATGTGTTTGCTTGGTCCTACCAAGACATGCCAGGTTTGGACAACAATATTGTGGAGCATCATTTGCCGTTGAGACCCGAATGTCCGCCAATTAAGCAGAAGTTGAGAAGGACTCGTCCCGATATGGCTGACAAGATCAAAGAAGAAGTTTAAAAGCAAATTAATACAGGTTTCCTTGTTACATCGGGCTATCCTCAATGGTTAGCCAATATAGTGCCTGTTGCTAAGAAAGATGGAAAAGTTAGGATGTGTGTAGACTATAGAGATCTGAATAGAGCTAGCCCAAAGGATGATTTTCCTTTACCACACATTGATGTTTTGGTCGACAGTACTGTGAAGTTCAAAGTCTTTTCTTTCATGGATGGTTTCTCTGGTTATAATCAAATCAAGATGGCGCCAGAAGATATGGAGAAGACAACTTTCATTACACCTTGGGGAACATTTTGTTATCGGGTTATGCCGTTTGGTTTGAAGAATGCTGGTGCAACGTACCAAAGGGCCATGACTGCTTTGTTCCATGATATGATGCATAAAGAGATAGAAGTGTATGTAGATGACATGATTGCCAAATTGAAAACTGAAGAAGATCATTTGGAACATTTATTGAAGTTATTCCAGCATTTGAGAAAGTATAAACTCCGTCTGAATCCCAACAAGTGCACTTTTGGTGTTCGTTCTGGAAGACTTCTAGGTTTCATTGTCAGTCAGAAAGGTATTGAGGTAGATCCTGATAAAGTCAAAGCTATTCGGGAAATGCCCGCACCCAAGACGGAAAAACAAGTAAGAGGATTCCTTGGGAGACTAAACTATATTTCTAGATTTATATCTCATATGACTGCTACCTGTGGGCCGATTTTCAAGCTTCTCTGAAAGAACCAAGGATGTGTGTGGATAGAAGATTGTCAGAGAGCTTTTGATAGCATCAAAGAATTTTTACTTGAACCTCCCATATTGATTCCTCCGGTGGAAGGAAGACCTTTGATTATGTACCTGACTATATTGAAAGATTCCATGGGATGTGTGCTTGGTCAACAAGATGAGACTGGAAGAAAGGAACATGCCATATACTACCTGAGTAAGAAATTCACAGACTGTGAGTCTCGATACTCAATGCTTGAGAAGACCTATTGTGCTTTAGCTTGGGCTGCTCGCCGTCTGCGCCAGTATATGATTAACCACACCACTTGGTTGATCTCCAAAATGGATCCGATCGAGTATATCTTTGAGAAGCCCGCCTTATCTGGAAGAATAGCCCGTTGGCAGATGTTGTTATCTGAATATGACATTGAGTATCACACTCAAAAAGCAATCAAAGGGAGTATTTTAGCCGATCATTTGGCTCACCAACCAATTGAAGATTATCAATCCATCAAGTTTGACTTCCCAGATGAAGATGTTATGTACTTGAAAGCTAAAGATTGTGAAGAGCCGTTACCTGAAGAAGGACCTGATCCCGAATCCCATTGGGGTTTGATTTTTGACGGAGCTGTGGAATCTTATGGAAATGGAATTGGGGCAATCATTGTCACTCCCCGAGGTACTCATATCCCGTTCACAGCGAGATTGAAGTTCGACTGTACGAACAACATGGCTGAATATGAGGCATGTATTATGGGTCTCGAAGAAGCAGTAGATCTAAGGATTAAAATTCTTGATATTTACGGAGACTCGGCATTGGTAATTAATTAAATCAAAGGATAATGGGAGACTCGTCATCCTGGTGTGATCCCTTACAGAGATCATGCTAGAAGATTGTTAACCTTCTTCAACAAAGTGGAGTTACATCATATCCCTAGAGATGAAAACCAAATGGATGATGCTTTAGCTACTTTGTCTTCAATGTTTCAAGTGAATGGTTGGAACGATGTGCCTACAATCAGAGTTATGCGCCTCGATAGACCTGCTCATGTGTTCTCAGTAGAAGAGGTCACCGACGACAAACCATGGTTCTATGACATTAAACGCGTCCTTCAGACTCAAGAATACCCGCCTGGGGCATCCAATAAAGATAGGAAGACGTTGAGGAGATTGGCAAGCAGTTTCTTCCTCAATGAAGAAGTATTGTATAAGAGGAATTACGACATGGTCCTACTCAGATGTGTAGACAGACATGAAGCAGACATGCTGATGCAAGAAGTACATGAAGGATCCTTTGGTACTCATGCCAACGGACATGCAATGGCTAAGAAGATGTTGAGAGCTGGTTACTATTGGATGACAATGGAATCTGATTGCTGCAAATATGTGAAGAAATGTCATAAATGCCAGATTTATGCGGACAAGATACATGTGCCACCGACCCTCCTCAATGTTATCTCTTCACCTTGGCCATTCTCTATGTGGGGCATTGATATGATTGGAATGATTGAACCCAAAGCTTCAAATGGTCATCATTTCATCTTGGTAGAAATCGATTATTTTACTAAATGGGTGGAAGCAGCATCTTATGCTAATGTAACCAGACAAGTGGTAGTCAGATTTATCAAGAATCAGATCATTTGTCGATACGACATCCCGAGCAAGATCATCACTGATAATGGTTCGAATTTGAATAACAAGATGATGAGAGAGCTTTGTGAAGAGTTCAAGATTGAACATCATAATTCTTCTCCCTACAGGCCGAAGATGAACGGGGCAGTTGAAGCTGCTAACAAGAACATCAAAAAGATTGTCCAGAAGATGGTGGTAACTTATAGGGATTGGCATGAAATGCTTCCGTTTGCTTTACATGGATACCGTACTTCAGTTCGAACTTCAACAGGTGCAACCCCATTTTCCCTAGTTTATGGTATGGAAGAAGTACTCCCCGTGGAGGTTGAGATTCCGTCTATGAGAGTGTTGATGGAAGCTAAACTTTCTGAGGCTGAATGGTGTCAAAGTAGATATGATCAGTTGAATTTAATTGAAGAAAAGAGATTGACAGCGTTGTGTCACGGTCAATTATATCAGCAGCGAATGAAGAAGGCTTTTGATAAGAAGGTTCGACCACGCGAGTTCAGAGAAGGTGACCTTGTGCTCAAGAAGATATTATCTTTCCAACCTGATTCTAGGGGCAAGTGGGCTCCGAATTATGAAGGACCGTATGTCATTAAGAAAGTTTTCTCTGGAGGTGCCGTGATTCTCACAAATATGGACGGTGAAGAGCCCCCGCGCTCTGTGAACTCCGATGCAGTCAAGAAGTATTTCGCCTAGTTTTGAGTTGACAGTTTGCTAAGTTGAAAACCCGAAGGGGCGGCTTAGGCAGGCTTTTGGTCAGACCGGTTCTGGAATTTGAGCACATTTTGGAATTCAAAGTTGTTAGGGAGAATAGTGATCATTGTTTTTGTGCAACCCTTTCTTTCATGTACTATTTCCCAAACTTTTGTAAACCGTTGGAGTCGCGTTGTTAGCGAACTACCATCTTATTAATGAAATTTGAGCATTTACCTTTTGTGGGCAAAATTTCAATTTTACGGCAATATTTGAAACAAAGTTATTTAAAGTATTCTTATTTTAAAAAAATGTGTCATGAATAATGAAAGGAATATTAACAGTTGTTCCGAGGATGGTCAAGCCATGAAATGCAAAACAATACAGTAATTTATTATTGCATGATGAACATGTTTTCTTTCAAAATCGTCACGAGGTGTTGGTTGTGTAAACTTTTGTTTCTAGGGGTACTAAGTTTGGTGACTCCCCAGCTTTTCCAGTTAAGCGTTGTTTTGGTTATCTTTATTTGAGCAGATTTCTGAAGTGTGGTACGCTTTGTCTCATGCCAGTGGTCTATTGGTGTTAGAAGATTGGATTCTAATACTTTTCTCCCAGAAGATTTTAGCCTTGTAACGTGATACGCTCTGACGTTGCTTTGTGGTTCCAGTTCCAGTTATCTTCCGTCTCTTTAAGATTGGCCGAGTATCTATTATTTCGTGATATCTTATCATCTTCAAGATATTCCGTCTGCCTGTTTTGTCAGCATAACATTCATTCATTCATTTACACCTATATCATACATGCATATTCACATTTTTCGTTGATTTTGGGTCGTATACCTTGTTTATGTTTATTAAGACCATGTACATGTTCTTTCCAAGTAGAATGTTAGCTTAGGCAGAAAATGTGCTTCCTTTCTAAATTCCCCAACTGAGCTAATCCTCGTGGATGATTTTTTGATTTAGCTTTCCTTGTCCATTTCTGGATAGGATGAATCCCCAATCAAGTTATTTTCTCATTGGGTGGAGTCTTGTTTGATTGTTTTCTCTCTGGTTCATTCCTGGAGGGAGTTGTTGTCTCTTGCATAGGCTATCTCGTGGTTTTCTTCAAGCCAGGCAACCTAGACGAATGGTGCATTTATTTTGCACATTTAAGTATTTGATCTCCTCGGGAAGGATCTATTCATGATTCCCTTTGACGAAGATTTTATTCTCTGGCAGTGGTATCGCAATTTTCTTCTGAATTAACTTTTGGAAAACGACAAGTGGCAGCTCTTCATGAGCAGCTTGTGCGTTATTATTCCTTCAGAAAACGACAAGTGGCAGCTCTTCATTAGCAGCTTGTGCGTTATTATTCCTTCAGAAAATGACAAGTGGCAGCTCTTCATGAGCAGCTTGTGCGTTATTATTCCTTCAGAAAACGACAAGTGGCAGCTCTTCATGAGAAGCTTGTGCGTTATTATTCCTTCGGAAAACGGCAAGTGGCATCTCTTCATGAGCAACTTGTACGTCAGTATTTTTGGAAAACGACAGGTGGCAGCTCTTCATGAGCAACTTGTACGTTATTATTTTTGGAAGACAGCAAGTGGCAGCTTCTTTATTTGAGCAGCTTGTATGTTATTGACATCTTTGAACGACAGCAAGTGGCAGCTTCTTTATTTGAGCAGCTTGTATGTCATAGTTTTTTTGGAAGACAGCAAGTGGCAGCTTCTTTATTTGAGCAGCTTGTATGTCATAGTATTTTTTGGAAGACAGCAAGTGGCAGCTTCTTTATTTGAGCAGCTTGTATGTCATAGTTTTTTGGAGGACAACAAGTGGAAGCTTCTTTATTTGAGCAGCTTGTATGTCATGGTATTTTTGGAAGACGGCAAGTGGCAGCTTCTTTATTTGAGCAGCTTGTATGTCATAGCATTTTTGGAAGACAGCAAGTGGCAGCTTCTTTATTTGAGCAGCTTGTGTATCTACAACCATATTATTGTTTCAGCATTAATTGGTATCTCTCCGGAAATCTCGCAGAGAAGTTTGTTATGAATCTTTACCTTCAGAAGTCGGTAATCCATTATCAACAAATTTGATACATCTTTTGTCTATCTTTGACCTTGAGTTGGGAACTCACTGTTATTTTTGGGTCAATAATCTGTTTTGTGGCCTATGCAAGATGCCTTCTTTGTTAGGGTCAGAGGTCGTATTCTCTCAAATTTTTATTCGCCGTCAAGAGTCTATCATTTGAAGTCGATGGCTCATTTCCCCAGTAGTGTATAATCTATGCTCCTGTGTTTTGTTGGTGTTTGGTTTCTCCAGCATTATCTTGTCTCATACAATATCATTCTCTATGAATTTAAATCCTACATTCATATCACAAACATAATGGCGGAATCTTAGGGCAAAATTTGCGTATTATGTATTTAAGTACCTTCAATCTCGTCGAGACGAAGATTTTAATCTTCATATCTCCGGATAGAAGAAACTTAAATAGGGGAAGCTGTCATACCCCAAATTTTTACCTAAGATACCACCTCCCATCTGCATTGTTACATAGCAAGCATTCACAAGCGTTTCAATCTATTTTTGCCAATTCTCAAGTCAGATTTCAAAAAATTCATAACTTCTTCAAATTTCGACAATTATTTAGTGGTTCTTTCACATATGATTCTCCTCTGCAACAACTACAACTTTTCTTTACAAGTCAAGAGATGATTATGCTTTGAAAATCCACCAAAAAATAGAAACGTTGGAGATTGTTGTGAATTTAGTGAAATTTAACTGGTTTTTGTCTGACTTTATTAAATCATGTTTTTTTCATTTTTTATCATCTTTCTTTTATTCTTATTTTCATAAAAAAAGAAAATCCATAAAAATATTTAGTTCATGCTATCTTCATTTTTATTTACGTTTTTATTCAAAATATAAAAATTAGTTTCCTTAAGTCTCATTTAGTTTTTTTGTTCTTGTATCATTTAAGTTAAAATTATAGTCTTTTAGATTTAATTTAGTAAAAAATCTCAAAAAAAATAGTAATTTCACATTCTTTTATTTTTATTTTGCAAGTTCTTTATGTTAATTTAAAATTATCAAAAAATCTTAGTTACATATAATTTATATTTTGCATCACTTTATTTGAAAAAAACTCAAAAATATTTTAATATCTTTTTATTTCACTTTTATATTTTCAGTTTAGTTTTACTAACAGTTATTTTATTATTATTGTCATTGCTGTTATTATTAATATTATGATTATTATAAATATGTTCATATGAGTTTGTCCTTATGCTGCACAACATCAGTCCAAATTTTGCTGTTACTGCTGCCCACTAACGGTCATATCCTCTGCTGCCTCCACCACCAAAAAAAACTGTTGAACACCAGTCCAAAAAACCTGTGCACATCAGTCCAGGAATTACTTCAAATGACACACACCAAATCTGCATCAAAAAGTGCCGAAAACAGGGTATTCCTTTTGTTCAAACTCACCAAAATTCCCTCCCAAAACCTCATTCTTGTTTCACTATATAAACAGGCAGTAGGTGTGATCCGGTGGGAAAACTGACTATGAGTTTTGCGTTTTTATTCGCAAATGTTTCGGTTGAGCAAGAGTCGCCACCGACTTTTTATTTTATCCTAAGGAAAGGTTTAAAAAGCACAGCAAAAACCTTTGAGATGTTTTCTTGGGTTCGGGGAGTAGATTATAGAAAGGGAAGGTATTAGCACCCTTTCTATCCATGGTTATCCATGGGCTCTTAGTTACTTGCTTAGATCACTTGCCTTTTGTTTTCAATTGTTTTAAATGGTGCTTGTGTGTGTGGGTTTGAAAATGTTTTGAAAAAGAAGCCAATGTGGTGGCAACCTTTGTAATGATCCATGTGGGGATGTATACAAAGGTGTATGTCTTTTGAAAAAGGTTTTCATTTGTTTTTGAAAGTTGTTTTGAAAGTGTAGTGATGTGTGGTTTTTGAAATAGGCAAGTGTTTTAGTTTGCAAGATTGATTCAAGTAACTAAGAGGTTATCTACTCCTAAATTTCTCAAAGATTATTGCTATATCTTAACCCTTTTAACAAGTTTGTTCCACCATTGCATTTGGTGGACAATCTCATGTTAGGATGTGAAAGGGACGGGCGCGGGTCATCGTTTAGACCATAATTGCAATGGTGCCAAGTATCTTTGGGCATTTTCTTTAAGGGACTTGATCATTTGTTTTTGTTTGTTTTGAAAAAATGTTATCGAGGGACTATGATCATTCAATTTGTTTGTTTTGCCCAAAGAGACCTAACATGCAATATGGCCCAATTTTGAAAGGCAACAAGTGGAGTACCCTAGGGGGTGCAAGTGTGATTTGTGTGTCTATTTTCATGCTTGTTTATCTTGAGATTAGGTCATAACTATTTTTTGTCGTTTTTCGCATACAAACCCTAATTCTAACATGTTATCATTAGGAAGCAATAAAGTGCGAAAATAAATTTACTAAGCTATTACAAAACCAAATATGGGAAGGGGGGTACAAATGCTCAAATGGGGATATTGACAAGTAATGTAAACCTAAAACTATTACATCAATTTGAATTTATACAATTTAATTAATGTACAATAATTAAATAAATAAAAATGGAATAAAAATGCAAGATGCAAAAATGTTTTGTATATGTATGAAAAAAAGTGTTATTTATGTAAAAATAAAAAAAGGTATTATTTTTGGAGTATTTTGAATTTAGGGCAAAACCCTAATTTTATTAAGGAAAATGTATTATTGTTTAATTTAATACAAACATTTATTTATTATGTACAAAAATAAAAATAATGAAGTATATCATGAAAAAGTATTTTTTGTATCAAATATTAATAAAAAATGAAAAATTCAAATATTTTTATATTCTAACCTAAATATATTAATAAACATATATATATATATATATATATATATATATATATATATATTAAGTTCTAAATATGCATTATATACAAAATAATATACATTTAATATTTAATAATAAAAAAGGAGTATTTTTTTATGTGAAATATTTTCAGAAGGTAAACAAAAATAAAAATGTATAAAAAAATGTATTTACACTATTTTTTATATTTATTCTAAATAATAGTATATATAATATTTTTGTTCAATCAAAAGAAATAATCAAATAAATATGCAATAAATTCAAAAAATGATGGGAAAATATTTTAATTTTTTTAATGTCATGAGAAAAAATAAACAAAGTCAATCAAAAAAGAAAAAGTCAAAAAAGTCAAAAGAATCAGCAAATGGGCCTTGGGGGTGTAAAAGCAGAATAGTGGTGCAAATAAGAAATATGAAACAAACCCAGCCCAAGAAACTCCTTCTTCAACCTCCAGCAACAATATTTGAAAAAACGCGCGCCCTGTTCATCATCTTCCAACTCTTGATTCCTGGCTTTTTAGCAAAAACTCATAACATAACAAATGCTCAGCATGAAGAGACGATTCTAACAATGTATAGAACTTGACCTAACTCTCTAAGATGAAGGAGAATTTCTTCTCCCCCAATTTCTGACCTAGTTTTTCTGCCATTTCCAAACTCCAAATTCTCTCTACTCAGGTAAAAGAAATGAAATGTAAAGATATGTACATGTTCAGGGCTATGAGTAGAACCTTGTTTCTTCACAAACTTAAGACTAAAGATACATAATAAGAGAGATACGAGTTCAAAGTTTTACCTGTGCAGTTGAACTTCTATCTGGAGAATGAGGAACTTCCAGTGCAAGGTGGTGATTGGAAAAGCTTCCTTGAGGTCCAGGGATGCTGTTTCAATGCTTACTTTGTCTTGAGAGCTTCTGAATCAAGCTATAGAACTTCACCTGCAAGTTAAAAATGTGAAAATGGTGGAAGCTGTTAGAGGGATTACAGTTCAGGTTTTAGGTCATGGTTAGCTTGCATATATGCTAGGGAATGTGTATGAACTGATTTTAGCAAGAATGCTCGAGAGAAAATGAAGTTGGCACTCAAACTGCAGAGGCAACCCTGTTTTTGCAGTTTGAGGATGATTCTGAGATGGAGGATGTTTTGGAGGTGTAAGGGTCGTGTCTCAGCTTGGTTATGTTCTTTGGAAGGTGTTTGATCAGTTTGTTCTTGTGTGTCTATGCTGAGATGAGAGTTGTTACAAGTTATGGACTTTTCTTCACACTTAAGCAACAAAATGCAACTTGGCTTTCTAGGTCAGTAGAGGACCCCCTAATGTGCTGCATAAGCTTCTCTTGATCAGTGTGTTATGCACATAATCTTGTGCCAAGCAGATTTGCTATGTACCTTCTTGATTTGCAATTGGACATAAAGCTAATCTTTTCAAAAATGGAAAGTTCACTTTATCTAGTTTAGGGTTAGTTCATCATGTAATGTCCAAATGCTTAGAATAACAACTTGGCACATTGGTTTTGCATTTAATTCTTGAGTGTAACTTGGTTTAAGGACCTGTAATCTAGCCTAAAGCAAGCTGAGTTCAAATTGCAAGATTATGAGCATGTTTTGGTTAAGAACAAAAAGTGAATTTTTGCCAACTTGTGAAATTCGAATCTCTCAAGTTATGAGGTTGTTTGATGAGTTCTTGGACATTTTGGAAAGCTTGGAATGTGTACTACAATCCATCTTTGAAATGCAAATTGAAATTCCAAGTGGAAGGGTATGAAAAATGGCCTTGAAGTGGGGTAGAAAACCTTGTCAAAATAGGTTAAAATTTCACTAAGTTAAAAATGGTTTAGTGCCCTTATTCAAAAAATTGTAAATTGAGATACAAGCTTCAAATGAGAAAACTTTGTGAATCAAAGTTGTAGATTATGCAACAAGCTACAACTTTCATGTTTTTACTTTTGTTTGAATCCAAATGGATCTTGGTGAAAAGATGGGGCAAAGTTGGGAAAAAATTAGGGTTTTTCATAACTTAGAAAAATTCTAAGTTATGAAAAATTCCATTTTCTAACCCTAATTTGCATTTTGTGATTTCTTGGTGAACAAGTTTCATGATTTGACATGTTTTGATGAAAAATGAATCTTGACTCTTGATTTTGACCAAAAAGTCAAAGTTTGACTTTTCAGTATACAGTCAAAATTGATCAATTGATTGGGAAATTCAACTGTCAACCTTGTGTACTTGGGATCTTTTGAGCTTGATGAATGTGTCAAGATCATTTCATTGAGTCCTTGAGTCCATATGTGAGCTTGATTTGCCATTGGCTAGGTCAAACAGTCAAAAATTGCCTTTGTGCAGTCAAAACCCTAAAAATGACCATTTTGCCCTTTTGGTGATCTGATCAAATTTCTTGTGGAATTGTGATCCAAACATGATCAAATGGTCCATATGAGTTCATAATGTTGATGTGGGTCAAATTTCATGAGGTTTGACTGTCAATTGGCCACAGTTGACTTTTTCCCCAATACAGCTGATTTCTAGGTCATCTGTCTAATTGACTGGGCAAAACTTGGACTCAAGACTGGAAACTTGGTGAGGATAAACTTGGGAATCCAATATGAAACATGAAAGTCATCTTAGGCATTTTAGGTCAAAACATCCTTGGGCAAACACAAACCCTAATTTGAGTCCACAGTGCAAGGAGAAGTCTTGAGCAGAGAAAACCCTAACTGGATCTTGATCTTTAAGGGTCTTGTGATGAGAAAATGTTGAGGAAATGGGAGGGCAAATTTTGGGGTACAACAGTTGCCCCTGTTCAATCTTCTTGGAGCTGAAGAGTTAGATTGGCAAATTTGCCTTTCGTGACTCGAGGGTAAAAGGAGATTGGACACT
The DNA here is from genome assembly GCA_948472305.1 of Vicia faba. NCBI lineage: Eukaryota > Viridiplantae > Streptophyta > Magnoliopsida > Fabales > Fabaceae > Vicia > Vicia faba. The sequence continues at coordinate 133,203,166 of OX451740.1, read as the reverse complement.
AGAGTGCCCGGAAATTTGCACTCGCATGTTGAAGTATCAGTAAATGTGATGTCGGGAATGGGCTTATAGATGCCATTTGGAAGTGTCGATCGCATAAGAGATTCCTTAGTGAGAACTTGTATATTTGAGAAAGACGGATGTTTTCCTGGCTTGTTACAGGTGTTTGATCTTCAGTCTCCTTATGCAGATATGCCCTGGCTAGATACAGGTATCGAATCTACAATTGGTTGCTCGCAAATGTGCCCTGGCTGGATACAGGAATCGAATCTGGAAATCTTCAGACGTGCCCTGGCTAGATACAGGAATCGAGTCCGGAATTGTGATAGATGTTAGATATGCCCTGGCTGGATACAGGAATCGAATCTTCGAACTCTTCAGACGTGCCCTGGCTAGATACAGGAATCGAGTCTGGAAATGTGGTCAACAGATATGCCCTGGCTGGATACAGGAGTCGAATCCGGAATTGCGATAGTTGTTAGATATGCCCTGGCTGGATACAGGAATCGAATCTTCAAACTCTTCAGACGTGCCCTGGCTAGATACAAGAATCGTGTCTGGAAATGTGGTCAACAGATATGCCCTGGCTGGATACAGGAGTCGATTCCGGAATTGCGATAGTTGTTAGATATGCCCTGGCTGGGTACAGGAATCGAATCTTCAAACTCTTCAGACGTGCCCTGGCTAGATACAGGAATCGAGTCTGGAAATGTGATAGTTGAAGGTAGTTGTCTTTGGGATTGTCTTTTTCCCTGAAAAGGCAAAACATAAGTTGTATGCAATGTCATGATGTATGACATGAGGTTGTGTTGTATGCACTTTATCATGTATGTAAGTAAGATGTATGAAAATGTGGAATGTTTATGAATGTAATTTCGTCTTAGGAAAATAAATCCTTGACGACCGGCCGGGGAATTGCTCTGTGGAAGAGATACTTTGCCGAAGTTTTGATGAGAGGCCTGCTGAGGACTTTAATGATGGATTCCGCTGGGGATAATGATGATAAACTCCGCTGGGGATACCAAAGATAAATTCCGCTGGGGATAGAAAGAACTTTGCCGAGAGCGATCTTCCGTGGCAATTAGCTGAGGATAACCCAGTTATAAGTCCTTGTGAGGAAATAACTCTGAATAAAACTCGGGAGAGACGTCCGTATCCTGTAGGGAACAAGCTTCCAGAATCTACCGGGGATGAGCTTTAAGATCTGCCGGGGAATGTTATGCCTTTTCAGGATTGACAGGGAATCAACTCCGCTTGGGGAAAGTATTGCTGAATCTTGTCTTACTCTGCGGGGAGTTGAGATGATTTGGTCATATTCTTCAGTCAAATCTACTTGGGTACCTTGGCGGACAAAGCAACCAGACTGCATCAGACAACTTCATATTGCCCCTGTTTCTGATGTCACCTGTAATTAATCTTTCGTTTCATGTGCAAATATTTATGAATCAGCAATTTTAATGTCAAATTCATATATCAAAAATGAACATTGGACGTTCTTCGCAAAACAAAACAGAAAAAGGAAAAACAATGGCAATTTATATGGACAAGTGAATTTGTATTGATTTGAACTTTGCCTGTGAATAGGCGTTTTTGTACAAGAGGCTGACATCCTAGTAAGAGGACGCCGCCAAATAATATAGAGTTTACAATTTTGAAAAGAAAACAAAACAGCTATGTGAACAATCCCACTGGGTTCCAACTCTGCTATCGCCTTTATGTCTCCAAGCGTCTCATCGCTTTGCTGCCTGGTTGAAGATGAAGCTGATTGGTTGATGCCAAAGTCTGAGCCAGATAGTTGATGCCGAATTCCGGATGCGAAGTGATCCAATGAGACATAGTGTTACGCTTTATCCCTAACTTTTGCCTGGACCGCCCTTTCGGGTTTTCAGCCCACCGGGATACCCATTTTTGCCCAAGCCGCCTTTTCAGGTTTTCGACTTGCCGGGTGTACAGACTTTTTCATTTCATCCCTTATTTTTGCCCGAACCCTTTTGGTTCGCCGGGAAGCCCTTATTTTTGCCTAGGTATGTCAACCTAGCGGGTCTTTTATTTATGCGTAGTATTTTTTCACTATGTCTGCATTGGCGGGGTGAGGAAGGTCGTCACCATCCATGGTGGTTAGGATCATGGCTCCTCCTGAGAACACATGTTTAACCACAAATGGCCCTTCGTATGTAGGGGTCCATTTGCCCCGGGGATCACTTTGAGGAAGGATGATGCGTTTATTACCAGGTCCCCAACTTGATACTCTTGTGGTCTGACTTTCTTGTTAAATGCCCTGATCATCCGTTTTTGATACGTTTGACCATGACAGATAGCAGTGAGCCTTTTTTCGTCAATCAAATTTAATTGATCAAGTCGAGTCTGAATCCAGTCATCTTCACTCAAGTCTGCATCCTTCATTATCCGGAGAGAGGGTATCTGGACTTCAATTGGCAAGACTGCCTCCATGCCATAGACCAGGGAGAAGGGAGTTGCCCCGGTTGACGTCCTTGCTGAGGTGCGGTACCCATGAAGAGCGAACGGTAACATCTCGTGCCAATCTTTATAGGTCACTGTCATCTTCTGCACAATTTTCTTGATATTTTTATTGGCTGCCTCTACAGCCCCATTCATCTTCGGTCGGTAGGGAGAAGAATTGTGGTGCTGTATCTTGAATTGTTCACAGAGTTCAGTGATCATTTTGTTATTGAGGTTGGTACCATTGTCCGTAATGATTCTTTCCGGGACTCCGTACCGACAGATCAGATTATGCCGGATGAAACGTGCCACGACGCTCTTGGTTACTATGGCATAGGAAGCTGCCTCAACCCATTTCGTGAAATAATCGATCGCCACCAAGATGAAGCGATGCCCATTGGATGCTGTCGGTCGGATCTCGCCGATCATATCGATGCCCCACATTGCAAAAGGCCAAGGTGCCGTCAGGACATTCAAAGGAACCGGAGGGATATGCACTTTGTCAGCATAGATCTGGAATTTATGACAAGTTCGGGAGTGTTGGTAACAATCGGCTTCCATTGTGGACCAGAAATATCCTGCCCGAAGGATTTTCTTAGCCATGGTGTGTCCACTGGAATGTGTTCCAAATGTGCCTTCATGTAATTCCATCATAATTTTCTCTGCTTCAGCCTTATCCACACAACGTAGCAGAGTTGAATCATGATTCCGTTTGTAGAGAATGCCGTTGCGGAGGAAGAATTTTGCAGCAAACCTCCTCATGAACTTCTTATCATTGACAGATGCACCTTCAGGGTATTCATGAGCTTCCAAGTACCTCTTCACCTCATGATACCAGGGTTTTTCAGTCACCTTCTCAGCCTCCAGCTCACAGCAGTACACCGGTTCATCCAACTTCCAGATAATGATTCGGGGAGCCTCATTATCCCATTTAACTTTGAACATTGAAGACATCGTGGCTAGTGCGTCCGCTAGCTGATTCTCCTCTCTAGGGAAATGTTCGAAAATTATTTCCTCAAAGTGGGGGAGCAAGGTCAACACGTACTCCTTGTAAGGAATAAGATTTGGGTGTTTCGTATCCCACTCGCCTTTGATCTGATTGATCACGAGAGCGGAATCTCCGAAGACACTTAGAAATTTGATCCTTAAGTCGATTGCAGCTTGTAAACCCATGATACATGCCTCATATTCTGCCATGTTGTTGGTGCAGCTGAAAAATAATCGGGCGGTGAGGGGAGTATGAGTTCCTTTGGGAGATATGATTACAGCGCCGACGCCGTTACCCAAAGCATTGGAGGCTCCATCAAAATGCATAGACCATCGGGATCCTTCCTCAGGTCCTTCATCCGGTCCAGGTACTTCACAGTCAGTTACCACCATGATGTCTTCGTCCGGAAAATCAAAGTTCAATGATTGGTAATCGTCCACAGGTTGGTGTGCCAAATGATCTGCCAGGACACTTCCCTTAATTGCTTTCTGAGTTGTATACTGGATGTCATATTCTGTCAAGATCATTTGCCATCTCGCTATTCTTCCAGACAGAGCGGGCTTTTCGAATATGTACTTGATAGGATCCATTTTTGAAATCAATAAAGTAGTGTGAGTCAGCATATACTGTCTCAGCCGGCGAGCAGCCCATACAAGAGCGCAGCAAGTTTTCTCAAGCAGTGAGTAACGAGACTCACAGTCGGTAAACTTTTTGCTCAAGTAATAAATAACGTGCTCTTTTCGGCCAGACTCGTCATGCTGCCCCAGCACACACCCCATTGAATTGTCAAGTACTGTCAAGTATAGTATCAGAGGTCTTCCTTCCACCGGTGGCATAAGAATGGGTGGCTCTTGGAGATATTCCTTTATCTTTTCAAAGGCGGCCTGACATTCATCGTTCCAGCGTACTACTTGATCTTTCTTCAGTAATTTGAAGATTGGCTCACAAGTAGCAGTCAGGTGTGAGATGAATCGGGCAATGTAATTCAGTCGTCCCAGGAAGCCTCTGACTTCTTTCTCTGTTTTTGGAGTCGGCATCTCTTGTATGGCTTTTACCTTGGCAGGGTCCACCTGAATACCTTTATCACTTACAATGAAACCTAGCAATTTTCCGGATCTTACCCCAAAGGTGCATTTGTTGGGATTCAACCTCAGCTTGTATAACTTGAGTCGGTCAAACAACTTCCTCAGATGGTCAAGGTGCTCCTCCTCAGTTTGAGACCTTGCAATCATGTCATCAACGTATACCTCAATCTCATGATGGATCATATCATGAAATAAAGCAACCATGGCACGTTGATAGGTTGCCCCAGCATTTTTCAATCCGAATGGCATGACCTTATAACAGAAGGTGCCCCACTGAGTCACAAAGGTAGTCTTCTCCATATCTTCTGGAGCCATTTTGATTTGATTATACCCTGAAAAACCATCCATGAAGGAGAACACCTTGTGTTGAGCTGTATTGTCAACAAGGACATCAATGTGAGGTAGGGGGAAGTCATCCTTGGGGCTGGCCCTGTTCAAATCCCTGTAGTCGACACACATTCTGACTTTACCGTCCTTCTTCGGCACTGGTACCACATTAGCAACCCACTGAGGGTAAGAGGTCACTGCAAGGAACCCGGCATCAAACTGTTTCATAACCTCGGCCTTGATCTTTTCAGACATCTCTGGACGCATCCGTCGGACTTTTTGCTTTACTGGAGGGCAATCTTCCTTGGTTGGTAGGTAGTGAACTACAATGTCGGCATCCAAACCAGGCATATCTTCATAGGACCAAGCAAAATTCTCCATGTAATCCTGTAGCATCTGGATCAATCGTTGCTTCACGCTGAGCTCTAGATTGGCACCAATCTTGACCTCTTTCCTATCTGTCTCAGTACCCAGGTTAATTGTCTCCACCGGCTCTTCATGTGGCTGAATAGCTCTTTCTTCCTGGAGTAGCAGTCTTGCGAGTTCACCAGGCACTTCGCAATCATCTTCACCTTCGTCTTCGGCCAAGTTGATCGGATTCTCGAAGTCATAACTGGCGGTAGCAGAGCTGTTACCAGTGAGATCCAGAGTGGATTGAAACCTGTATAAGTGAGTGTGTGTAAATATAGCTGTTTTGCAATATGTATAACACAGAAAGAAAAAGAGCACAAGATTTGAAATGCAACAAACGTCCAATGTTTTGATTGATGATATATGGAAATGTCATACAAGAAAGCCCTCACAAATGGAGCTACGATGCCCCGGGTAGGACACCGAGCCAACAAAGTTTTAACATATTGTTTGTTACAAATTGGAAATCAAAAGAAATTAATTACTGCGTGACAAATGTGATAGGTGTAAAATCCTTTGCCGTCCAGTTGCTTGGTCCGTTGCTGGTAGTCGGGTAGATCCAACTGTCAAATTCTGCTTCCTCTACATCCTCCTCAATAGCATTCACCCTTGAGCTGGAGATAAACACCGGAGCCTTTCTGACCTTCTCCTTGCGCACAGCCCTCTGAGCCTCTGCAGTAAAGCCCAGCCCAAACTTGTCGTTCTTCTGAGTGAAGTCAGGAAGCTGACCCCAGTTTGCACAATTGCCTTTCTGAACCACAGCCCGGGCATCCCTTAGGGAAGCCATCTTCAAGGAAACATTCTCTTCGACTGTTGTTTCTGCTGCTGCTGAAATTGGATGTACCTCCTCAAAGTGCTGAAAGGGGGTTTCAATGAACTCCCCGTCCATCTCAATGTATCTGAAGGAATTCAAATGGCTCACCATATACTCCTCTTCTCCTTGCACAGTGACGATCTTCCCCCTGACAGGGTACTTCAGCTTCTGGTGCAAGGTAGAGGTCACAGCCCCAGCTTTATGGATCCAAGGTCGACCCAGTAGACAAGAGTACGATGGACGTATATCCATCACATAAAAAGTAGAGTCAAATACTTGAGAGCCCACACGAATAGGGATGTCAACCTCTCCATGAACCATCCTTTTTGAACCGTCAAAGGCCCTGACGATGATATTGCTGGGCTTCAGTTCTAGGCCTTCATAATCCAAACGGTCTAAAGCCTTTTTCGATAGAACATTCAAGGAAGAACCAGTATCCACCAATACATGCGCCAGAGTAGTGCCCCTGCATTCGATAGAGACATGCAGGGCATCATTGTGGTCTCTTCCCTTCGCAGTCAGGTCAGCATCTGAAAAACCCAAGCCATTGTCTGCTGTCAGATTTGCTACGCAATCAGTGAACTGGACTGCAGATGTCTCCTGTGGCACATGGGCCGTTTTGAGAAATGAGATCAAGGCCTTAGCATGGGCCTCGGAGAACAGCAATAAAGAGAGCATGGAGATTTTGGAGGGCGTGTGCCCCAGCTGTTCCACAACATTGAAGTCGCTCTTCTTTATTATTTTTAAGATCTCCTCCATTTCTTGTTGGGAGGCCTCAGCATTTATAGGTATTGGTGCCTCCATCCGGGCAGGCTCCTCTTCAATCCCTTTGCCCCGAGCATTAGATGACTCGGCGGCAGGGGAAACAACTTGATCAGCAACAGTAACAGGTACACTTGTAGGTGTTATAAGGAGGGGTCTTCGAGTAGCGGGCGGTGCAATGTCAGGCGAGAAGAGCCTGCCACTGCGGGTGACCTTGGCTGGACCAGTGATATCGCAGATGCTGGCGCCATTGTCGAATTCTTGTTTGATTCCATTTACATATACGTCTGCCCCATAATGCCAGGGGACAGCTTTATCAGATACGTAGGGGAGAGGCCCCGGAACAGTAATAACCACAGGCGCAACAGTTATGATTTGAACAAGCTTCTTCGGGAGAGACTTGATTGGATTTTTGAAGATGGTAACCACATAAACTTCTTTTACCGGAACCAACTGAACAACAGACTTCTTAAACAGAATCTCCTTGCTATCCATTAGGCTTTGGACGCCTAACCTCAGCAAGGGACAACCAGATAGGGAAACAGCACAGAACAGGCAACCTTCACTGCAACCCGGAAATAAACCAGCCCGCAGTAGGTTCTTCTTGACAGTCAAAAGAGGGGTAACAACTTCATTTACCGAAACAGCATACATTTCTTCCTCAATGGCATTTTCTCCATGCTGGGGCATAGGAGCAGTTACAACATTTGGTCTCTCCGGCGCTTCAAACTGAATTTCCTTTGCGTCGATCAGATCTTGCACTTTGTTTCTCAAGGCCCAGCAATCATCAGTAGTGTGCCCGGGACTATCAGAATGATAAGCACACCGGGCATTTGGGTTATACTTAGGAGACGCAGTGTTGGCGACCTTAGGAGCTTCTTTGAGGGTCACCAGGTTGGTGGATAACAGTTGGGGTAAAATTTGAGATAAGGTCATACTCAGTCGGGTATACTGCCTCTTGGGCCTTTCGCTTCTTTGTTGATTGTACTGCTGAGGAGCAGCAACAGGTTTTGAGATGACCAAAGCATTGACGGCTTGGCGACTTTCGGGCTTGATTTGTCTTCTGGGACCATAGACAGCACTTGCTTCTTTCTTAAACGGCCTCTTCTCAGCACTTGTGGAGGCAGCCTTTTGTATCTTGCCTGACCTGATGCCAGCTTCAATTCTTTCTCCCGTCAATATCAAATCTGTAAACCCAGCGGAGGAGTTACCAACCAAATGATTGAAAAACGGACCAGACAACGTCCCTAGAAACATATCAACCAGCTCACGATCAGTCAATGGAGGCTGCACCCTGCCAGCCAAATCTCTCCATTTTTGAGCGTACTCTTTGAACCCTTCACCCGTTCCTAGAGACATACCCTGAAGTTGGGTACGCGTAGGAGCGAGATCAGAATTGTATTGGTATTGCCTGTAGAATGCGGTTGCCAAATCTTCCCAGTGTCGGATGCTGGTTCCATCTAATTGGTAGAACCATTCAAGCTGTGACCCCGAGAGGCTATCTTGGAAGAAGTGAATCCAGAGGTTCTTATCCGCCGTATAAGGTTGGATCTTCCTTACGTACGACCTTAGATGCAGCTTTGGGCAGGAGACCCCATCATACTTGGCGAAGGCAGGCGCCTTAAACTTGTGTGGAATTACTACCCCAGAAGATAACCCCAAATCTCCGAAATCCAGCCCCGGCACATTCTGAATTTCCATGGCGCTTAAGCGGTCCTCCAATTGCTTGTATCTGTCAGCAGCAGGTGGGTATTGTTCGTCGTTATAGTCCGTCTCGTTGTCGGAGACTGCGGGACTAGGAGCTCCTCCCCCTTGGGGACTGTTTTTCTCAGCAGAAGAAGTGGTTGGGTCAGCTTCATTATGGAGTGTGTTCCCAAATCTGCGTCCGGTGTTGAACAATGCAGTCCTCTTTTTCTTCTTCTTCTTCAGGAGTAGAGTCTTCAACTCTTGCTGACCTTGGGCTAGGCTTAGGACCATCTCTTGAAACTGTGCACTTTGGGCCTGAAGGGCCTTGATTGCTTGCTCACTGGAGGAGTCTGGATTCATGATGACTGTGCAAAATAAACAGCGAAGGAGATTAAGCAACCTGTGAAATAGGGTACCTGCTATGCATATGGTGCAATGGAATGCGTATGTTTTATGTTTTCAAAGACAAACAAGATTCAACTTTGTAGACAAAAAGGGAAACACACTTCATTAGATTAAAATTTTCAATTGTTCAACAATTTGCCCTTAGGAATTACAGGAATGAAAAATACTGGAAAGGAAATAAACTATAAAAGGAAACATCCAAAGCTCATCAATGCTCCCATGGCCTTCTCTTTTCAGTGCTGATGTAGTTGTTCAGGACCCGTTCTTCCTCCAATTGCTTAATCAGCCTCTGGATCTTCCGTTCCTGCTCGTTGAACTTCTCCCGATAGAAATCCCGTTCTTCCTTTAGCTGCGCCCAAGATCTCTTCATTGTATCAAAATCAGTGGGTATCTGAGGAGGGAGGACAGTTGGAGGAACCCCATCTTCATCAGGAGATTCAAGAATGATTGGTCTGACAGCTTCGTACGGCATACCTAACTTCTGAGCACAGATGCGGACCCATTTGCAATAGGGTTCCATTGGTAGAGAAGTCTTTGGTCCCAACTCATGTGGGTCAGCTTTGTGAATTTTGTCCCAAGCTCTAATGAATCCATGGCGTAGTTTGTCACTGTCTTCCTGAAACTCAAAATGGAAGTGAGGAACCAACATTTCATGAGGCCCAACTCCTCTGGCTCTTCCAAACTGACGGAGAGCTAAGCATGGATTATAAGAGATTCCTCCTTGGATACCTATCAATGGAACATTGGGATATCCTCCGCAACGGTCAATAACAGCTACCTCATCCAAACCTCTGAGAGTCCAAGTGATGTCATTATCAGTGAGAGCCATTAACCTATGAGCCCAACCTTTCCCTTCTTCATTCTTCAGTACGAACTTAGGAAGGTGCGAAATAAACCACCTCACTAACAAAGGAGCACAACACCACGGAGTTCCCCGCTTTCGGGCAGTACGAGCATAGAGTTGTTGCAGGATATCACCCAAAAGAGTGGGTACAGGATTCCGAGACATGAAGATCCTTATGACATGGATACTGATAAAGGTGTCAGGATTGGGAAACAATACCAGACCATAGATCAAAAGAGCCATAATGTGTTCGTACGCCTTGAAGTCCAAATCATTCCAGAAATCATTAGCCTTGCCAACCAGAAATTTGACCAAAAAGCCCTTAACTCCACTTCTAGTTTCCCAGTTAGCCAATACCTCTTCTTTGGTCAAGGGGAGGATTGCAGCAACCTCTTCAGGCCTAGGAGTCTTTTCCAATCCAGTGAATGGAGTTTGTTCCAAGACAGGAATCCCAAGCAAATAAGAGAATTCTTCCAGGGTAGGAACCAGCTGGAAGTCTTGAAAGGTGAAACAATGATGCAGGGGGTCATAAAACTGGGTCAGAACACTTATCAGTTGTTGGTCCCATTTTGCAGTGATCAAGCCAAGGAGAGAACCATGCCTGCTGATGAAGGAGGTAGTGTTTGGAATCCTACCAACCAAATCTTTGAGCAAAGTTGGTGGTTGAACAAAGTTGAGCCGGACAGTATTCCTACGCACGGGCATCATGATGTCCTACAAAACAGAGCAAAGATGAAACTCTTTTGTCTTTGAAATGGGTTAGCCCTTTATACAGGATGCATGCAATGGTATGATGGCATGATGCTATGATGAAGCACACCACAAGTATTCACATAGGTAAATAAGGCACACAAGTCACACAAGACACCCTTAGGTTTCAGGCCAGCATGAGTTTCAGGTATTACCCTCTTTTTGTTTTGTTGGTTAAAACCTGTCCTATCAAAAGTAACCGGGTTCTAGAGGATCTCAAATCATTGAATACCCTCAATCGGTCATAACTCCAGCATCGCAATCTTTTCTCGTGGCCAGAACCATCTCGAGAGTTTAGCCTCAATGAGTGTAGCATACTGCTACTGTCCTAATAGCCAAGTTGGTCAATTTAGGGTTCTAAGGTTGGTTGGTGTTTAATGACCCCTTAGAAGACCTATATTCTCCCCATTGCACAACAAGGGATATAGGTACAGACTAAGATGCCACACCAACGTAGCCACTGCTTCACCCATGTCGGTCTACGCCGGACAGGTCCCTCACAGATTATGCTACCTAAAAAAGGGTATTTCCCAGATCCGGGTTAGGATCTATGAAACTCTGATGCAAAGCCCACAAATATAAAAGCAAACAAAGCAAACAATTGAAAACAAAGGTGATCTAAGCCCTAAGGTTACTCCACTTTTAAAGAAATCCCCAGCAGAGTCGCCAGTTCTGTGATCCGGTGGGAAAACTGACTATGAGTTTTGCGTTTTTATTCGCAAATGTTTCGGTTGAGCAAGAGTCGCCACCGACTTTTTATTTTATCCTAAGGAAAGGTTTAAAAAGCACAGCAAAAACCTTTGAGATGTTTTCTTGGGTTCGGGGAGTAGATTATAGAAAGGGAAGGTATTAGCACCCTTTCTATCCATGGTTATCCATGGGCTCTTAGTTACTTGCTTAGATCACTTGCCTTTTGTTTTCAATTGTTTTAAATGGTGCTTGTGTGTGTGGGTTTGAAAATGTTTTGAAAAAGAAGCCAATGTGGTGGCAACCTTTGTAATGATCCATGTGGGGATGTATACAAAGGTGTATGTCTTTTGAAAAAGGTTTTCATTTGTTTTTGAAAGTTGTTTTGAAAGTGTAGTGATGTGTGGTTTTTGAAATAGGCAAGTGTTTTAGTTTGCAAGATTGATTCAAGTAACTAAGAGGTTATCTACTCCTAAATTTCTCAAAGATTATTGCTATATCTTAACCCTTTTAACAAGTTTGTTCCACCATTGTATTTGGTGGACAATCTCATGTTAGGATGTGAAAGGGACGGGCGCGGGTCATCGTTTAGACCATAATTGCAATGGTGCCAAGTATCTTTGGGCATTTTCTTTAAGGGACTTGATCATTTGTTTTTGTTTGTTTTGAAAAAATGTTATCGAGGGACTATGATCATTCAATTTGTTTGTTTTGCCCAAAGAGACCTAACATGCAATATGGCCCAATTTTGAAAGGCAACAAGTGGAGTACCCTAGGGGGTGCAAGTGTGATTTGTGTGTCCATTTTCATGCTTGTTTATCTTGAGATTAGGTCATAACTATTTTTTGTCGTTTTTCGCATACAAACCCTAATTCTAACATGTTATCATTAGGAAGCAATAAAGTGCGAAAATAAATTTACTAAGCTATTACAAAACCAAATATGGGAAGGGGGGTACAAATGCTCAAATGGGGATATTGACAAGTAATGTAAACCTAAAACTATTACATCAATTTGAATTTATACAATTTAATTAATGTACAATAATTAAATAAATAAAAATGGAATAAAAATGCAAGATGCAAAAATGTTTTGTATATGTATGAAAAAAAGTGTTATTTATGTAAAAATAAAAAAAGGTATTATTTTTGGAGTATTTTGAATTTAGGGCAAAACCCTAATTTTATTAAGGAAAATGTATTATTGTTTAATTTAATACAAACATTTATTTATTATGTACAAAAATAAAAATAATGAAGTATATCATGAAAAAGTATTTTTTGTATCAAATATTAATAAAAAATGAAAAATTCAAATATTTTTATATTCTAACCTAAATATATTAATAAACATATATATATATATATATATATATATATATATATATATATATATATATATATATATATATATATATATATATATATATATATTAAGTTCTAAATATGCATTATATACAAAATAATATACATTTAATATTTAATAATAAAAAAGGAGTATTTTTTTATGTGAAATATTTTCAGAAGGTAAACAAAAATAAAAATGTATAAAAAAATGTATTTACACTATTTTTTATATTTATTCTAAATAATAGTATATATAATATTTTTGTTCAATCAAAAGAAATAATCAAATAAATATGCAATAAATTCAAAAAATGATGGGAAAAATATTTTTATTTTTTTAATGTCATGAGAAAAAATAAACAAAGTCAATCAAAAAAGAAAAAGTCAAAAAAGTCAAAAGAATCAGCAAATGGGCCTTGGGGGTGTAAAAGCAGAATAGTGGTGCAAATAAGAAATATGAAACAAACCCAGCCCAAGAAACTCCTTCTTCAACCTCCAGCAACAATATTTGAAAAAACGCGCGCCCTGTTCATCATCTTACAACTCTTGATTCCTGGCTTTTTAGCAAAAACTCATAACATAACAAATGCTCAGCATGAAGAGACGATTCTAACCATGTATAGAACTTGACCTAACTCTCTAAGATGAAGGAGAATTTCTTCTCCCCCAATTTCTGACCTAGTTTTTCTGCCATTTTCAAACTCCAAATTCTCTCTACTCAGGCAAAAGAAATGAAATGTAAAGATATGTACATGTTCAGGGCTATGAGTAGAACCTTGTTTCTTCACAAACTTAAGACTAAAGATACATAATAAGAGAGATACGAGTTCAAAGTTTTACCTGTGCAGTTGAACTTCTATCTGGAGAATGAGGAACTTCCAGTGCAAGGTGGTGATTGGAAAAGCTTCCTTGAGGTCCAGGGATGCTGTTTCAATGCTTACTTTGTCTTGAGAGCTTCTGAATCAAGCTATAGAACTTCACCTGCAAGTTAAAAATGTGAAAATGGTGGAAGCTGTTAGAGGGATTACAGGTCAGATTTTAGGTCATGGTTAGCTTGCATATATGCTAGGGAATGTGTATGAACTGATTTTAGCAAGAATGCTCGAGAGAAAATGAAGTTGGCACTCAAACTGCAGAGGCAACCCTGTTTTTGAAGTTTGAGGATGATTCTGAGATGGAGGGTGTTTTGGAGGTGTAAGGGTCGTGTCTCAGCTTGGTTATGTTCTTTGGAAGGTGTTTGATCAGTTTGTTCTTGTGTGTCTATGCTGAGATGAGAGTTGTTACAAGTTATGGACTTTTCTTCACACTTAAGCAACAAAATGCAACTTGGCTTTCTAGGTCAGTAGAGGACCCCCTAATGTGCTGCATAAGCTTCTCTTGATCAGTGTGTTATGCACATAATCTTGTGCCAAGCAGATTTGCTATGTACCTTCTTGATTTGCAATTGGACATAAAGCTAATCTTTTCAAAAATGGAAAGTTCACTTTATCTAGTTTAGGGTTAGTTCATCATGTAATGTCCAAATGCTTAGAATAACAACTTGGCACATTGGTTTTGCATTTAATTCTTGAGTGTAACTTGGTTTAAGGACCTGTAATCTAGCCTAAAGCAAGCTGAGTTCAAATTGCAAGATTATGAGCATGTTTTGGTTAAGAACAAAAAGTGAATTTTTGCCAACTTGTGAAATTCGAATCTCTCAAGTTATGAGGTTGTTTGATGAGTTCTTGGACATTTTGGAAAGCTTGGAATGTGTACTACAATCCATCTTTGAAATGCAAATTGAAATTCCAAGTGGAAGGGTATGAAAAATGGCCTTGAAGTGGGGTAGAAAACCTTGTCAAAATAGGTTAAAATTTCACTAAGTTAAAAATGGTTTAGTGCCCTTATTCAAAAAATTGTAAATTGAGATACAAGCTTCAAATGAGAAAACTTTGTGAATCAAAGTTGTAGATTATGCAACAAGCTACAACTTTCATGTTTTTACTTTTGTTTGAATCCAAATGGATCTTGGTGAAAAGATGGGGCAAAGTTGGGAAAAAATTAGGGTTTTTCATAACTTAGAAAAATTCTAAGTTATGAAAAATTCCATTTTCTAACCCTAATTTGCATTTTGTGATTTCTTGGTGAACAAGTTTCATGATTTGACATGTTTTGATGAAAAATGAATCTTGACTCTTGATTTTGACCAAAAAGTCAAAGTTTGACTTTTCAGTATACAGTCAAAATTGATCAATTGATTGGGAAATTCAACTGTCAACCTTGTGTACTTGGGATCTTTTGAGCTTGATGAATGTGTCAAGATCATTTCATTGAGTCCTTGAGTCCATATGTGAGCTTGATTTGCCATTGGCTAGGTCAAACAGTCAAAAATTGCCTTTGTGCAGTCAAAACCCTAAAAATGACCATTTTGCCCTTTTGGTGATCTGATCAAATTTCTTGTGGAATTGTGATCCAAACATGATCAAATGGTCCATATGAGTTCATAATGTTGATGTGGGTCAAATTTCATGAGGTTTGACTGTCAATTGGCCACAGTTGACTTTTTCCCCAATACAGCTGATTTCTAGGTCATTTGTCTAATTGACTGGGCAAAACTTGGACTCAAGACTGGAAACTTGGTGAGGATAAACTTGGGAATCCAATATGAAACATGAAAGTCATCTTAGGCATTTTAGGTCAAAACATCCTTGGGCAAACACAAACCCTAATTTGAGTCCACAGTGCAAGGAGAAGTCTTGAGCAGAGAAAACCCTAACTGGATCTTGATCTTTAAGGGTCTTGTGATGAGAAAATGTTGAGGAAATGGGAGGGCAAATTTTGGGGTACAACAGTAGGCAATCGAAAAAGTCAGTTCATAAAGGGTGGAACAAAGAGAAAAACACAAAAACTTGCAGTATTGTTGTTCGTTTTTGATTAAGTTTTCACAAAGGGGGGAACAGAGAGAAAAACACTAACAGTTCACAAAGAAAAAGAAACTATAAACTGTAACATCTCTTCCTCATTCCACCATCACTTACATTAGTTTCCCTTCAAACCTCAACTGCTCATACGCTATGTTCAACAACACCATAGCCACCATACCTTGTTTTTCACTCTTTGCTTAGTTTCCGTTCCATACATCATCAATAAGCACAAACAATTTCCAGAAGAGAAGGAGGAATTAAAAAAAAGCATATTACCTCATCTCTGGATTTCTCTATTATTTCATCAATCGAAACCATCAGACTTGCTCTGATCTTGTAAGTTTCCTTACTACTTTTTTTCTCAAAATTTGTTGCCATGCTTGTCATAATGATGTATGCTGTGAACTAGATGTTGTTGCTGCATTTTTTGTTGTTGATGTTTCAATAAATCAGAACCCCTGAGATTGTTATTGTTGTTTCTCTTGCCATGAATGTTTGTCACCTTGTTGATTTGATGTTTAACTGCATGAAAAAACTAGAAACAGTGGTGTTGTTCGTTTTGATTTAGAGAGAGTTCAAAACCAGTAGCAGTGTTGTTGTTCGTTTTTGATTTAGAAAGAGTTCGAACCCAGAAGCAGTGTTGTTATTCGATTTTAATTTAGAAAGAGAGTTCGAAACCAGGAGCAGAATGTTTGATTTCGATTTAGAAGAGTAAGAGTTCGAAAGAGGGAGCAGAGTGTTCGATTTCGATTTAGGGGAGAGAGAGTTCGAAGAAGGAGCAGAATGTTTGATTTCGATTTAGAAGAGTAAGAGTTCGAAGAGGGAGCAGAGTGTTCGATTTTGTTTAAGAAGAGTAGGAGTTCGAAGCCAGGAGCAGAGTGTTCGATTTCGATTTAGAGGGAGAGAGGGTTCGAAGAGAGAAAAAAAAGAGTTTGAATGAGAGAGAAAAAAGAGAGTTCGAAAGAGAGATCGAAGAGAGAGTTCAAAAGAGAAAAAAAGAGGATTCAAAAGAGATAAAAAAGAGAGTTCGAAAGAAGTGTTGTTCGATTTCGATTCCAATCCCATGCTGGCCCTTTTTATTTCGTTTTCAGCTCATTTCCCAAATATCTTGTTAATAGTAAATCTGGAGCTGGCTGTAACCAAAACAAAACCTTGGGTCTCATTTCAATTAGGCTTTAGCGCCCAGTACTCCATGCTTACCATATATTTTAATTTACCCTCTTATTCTTTTGATTTCCTTAGCTCTTTTGGTTTAAAAAATTAAATAATCACATAGTTTTAGATAAAACCCAATTAATTAGTTTAGTGTTTTTTATAATTTATTTAAATCTAGATATTTCATTTTTAGTTTGGTCAACATTTTAGTTAATTTTGTTAGTTTTTTTTAACTAGTCTTTTATTGGTAAGTTTGTAAGTTATCTCTTTGAATTTATTGCCCTTTATGATGTTCCTCCCATGATACATGTTGGTTGAGTTTCTGATAATTTCGATTTAATTCTATGGCTTCTCTCTTGGTTTTCTTTTAAAATTTTGGAGTGTTTATACTTTTAGTTTTAATCTTCATGTTGCTTGCAAAATCCAAGGGAATTGTTTAATTTTTGTCGACTTCATGTCATCAAAAAACATTGTGCGAATACCCTCATTCCTACTCCATTTATTATTTTAAAAACTTAAGATAATTTTCCCAAATATTCAATTTTTCAAAACTCACACCCTTTAAGTCAAAACTTCGACATTAGGTCGTTGTATCTTCAAAAACTCGTCCATACCCATTTTTGGCCAAAACAATTTATTTTTAATCAAACAAACATTTTAATAAACACTTATTTCAAAAGGTTCCTATAGAATACTATAGATACATTGGGTGATAATACCTTCCCATTGTATAACCAACCCCCGAACCTTAGACCTCTTTTCAAAAATGCCTTGTATTTTCATTACTTTAAAAGTATTATTTTACATTGCATATTTTAGGGTTTTATTTCGCTCTTTCCCCTTTTCCCTTGGAAATAATAAAGCGCAGTGGCGACTCTTGCTTTTATGAGACGAATTAATTAATAGTTCGATCTCCGATTTACCCCGCTACATTTTTTATCTCTACACTATCGACTGGTTATCATTTGTTGAAGGAGGGTGTTCAGCGCCTGATGGATGATAGAGAGATTTTGTTTGAGAAGACTCCTGTTTTGACTGTTTCTTGAAAGGATGTTTCTATCATAACCATTTCCGCCAATCCTCCCAGGGTCTCCACCAAAAGACCCATCAGGATTACATCTGCTCCGAAGTTAGCTCCCCTGATTATCACTATGCCAAGGCCAATCCCATACTCCTCAGAAAAATTTGTTCCCTGGAATTATGGGGCCGACGTTTACTACCACGGCGTCAAGCAAGACCTGCTGGTTGCTGAACACCAGGTTTATGGAAATATTGATCCCGCCATTGGTAACATTGTTGGAACCAGTAAAATTACAAGAAGTGGAAGAGTGTTCTCCCATGAGATTTCTCCTCTAAAAGTTGTTACTAGTCCTGTGATCATTCCTACTGTTGTTCATGCTGATACTACTACCTCAATTCCTGTGAATACTCCTGTTGACACCCATATCACTGAGTCGGCCAAGACTTGGGGAAAAGACATATTGATTGAGTTTGTCCAGACGAAGGCGCATTCAGAATTTATCACAGAGGCTTCCAAGAAGGAAATGGAGGAAATTTTGAAGATTATAAAGAAGAGCGACTACAATATGGTCGAACAGCTGGGGCAGACCCCTTACAAGATTTCTATGATAGCGTAACTGTTGTGCTCTGAAGCTCATGCAAAGGCTTTGGGGAAGTTCCTTAAAACTGCCCATGTGCCACAAGAAACCTCTGATGACCAATTTGAAGACTGTGTGGCCAGTTTGACGGCTGATAACGGTTTGGGCTTTTCTGATGCTGATCTGACACCCATAAGGAGAAAACACAATGATGCGTTACATGTTTCCGTCGAATGCAGGGGCACTTCTTTGGCCCATGTTCTAGTAGATACTGGTTCATCATTGAACATGCTGCCTAAGAAGGCTCTGAATAGATTGGACTGCAAAGGTTTGACCCTGAATCCCAGTAACATTGTAGTGAGGGCTTTCGATGGATCGGAGAGAATGGTACACGGGGAGGTGGACATACCCATAAAAGTTGGTTCTCATACCTTTGACTCCACCTTCTACGTGATGGATATCAGACCGTCTTATTCTTATTTGTTGGGTCGCCCTTGGATCCATGGGGTGGGAGCTGTTACGTCCACTCTGCATCAGATGATGAAATACCCGGTAAAAGGAAAGATTGTCATGGTACATGGTGAAGAAGAGTACAAGGTAAGCCATTTGAATTCCTTCAGGTATGTGGAAATGGATGGCGAGTTCATCGAGACTCCTGTCAGAACTTCGTAGAGGTACCTCAGACTATGGCTGCAACTGAAACTGTCACCAATCTGCCAAAGATCACCAGACCTCCCTTGAAGATGGCTTCTCTCAAGGATGCAAAAGCATTTATTGAAGAAGGTGGGTGTACCATATGGGGCAAACACCCTGATATTCTGTACAAATCTGATAAGTTTGGTTTGGGTTTCTCTTCAGGGGCTCAAAGGGCTATTCGTTGTGCTCGTGCTGGAAGACCTCCCCTACGCATCATCAATCATGGGGTCAACTCCTTAGAAGACAGTGATGGTGACTATGACATGGATAGCTGGATCTTCCCTACTACCATCGGTGGACCCAGTAACTGGACGACTAAAGACTTTGTACCAATTATTTTTATTCAGAAGTAATTGTCTTTCTTGTTTTTGGATATGTAATAAACAATATAAACTTTTGGCCATGTGTCTTACCCGGGGCACAATGGTTCATTTGTGAGGGTTATCATGTTTAATTTCATATGGCATTAATAAAGCATTGGACGTTTATGCATACAAATTTTGAGCTCTCTGTCTTTCTTTTCTGATTTTTACTTTGTCTATACAGCTATGCTCTTACACACACTCATGTATCAAATTGCAGATCCATATCCACTCTGGATCCCATTGATAACAGTTCTGCTATTGCCGGTTATGACTTTGAAAATATGATCAACCAAGCCGAGGACGAAGGTAAGGAAGATTGTGAGGTACCCAGAGAACTTGCTAGGCTATTATAGCAGAAAGAAAGGGCTATACAGCCCCATGAAGATCCAGTTGAGACAATAAACTTGGGCACAGAAGAGGACAGAAAAGAAGTCAAGATAGGTGCAAATTTAGAGCTTAGTGTCAAACAACGATTGATACAGATGTTACATAACTATGTCAAGATCTTTTCCTGGTCGTAAGAAGATATTCCTGGACTAGACACCATTATTGTTGTTCATCTTCTACCGACTAAAGAAGATTTCCCTCCGGTAAAGCAGAAGGTTTGTCGTATGCACCCTGAAATGTCAAAGAAGATTAAAGCAGAGGTTATGAAACAATTCAACATTGGGTTCTTAGCTATCACCTCCTATCCATAATGGGTTGCTAATGTAGTCCCGGTGCCTAAAAAGGACGGCAAGGTATGGATGTGTGTGGACTACAGAGATTTGAATAGGGCAAGCCCCAAGGATGACTTTCCGCTTCTCCACATTGATGTTCTGGTTGACAACACCGTGCAGCACAAGATCTTTTCCTTCATGGATGGTTTCTCAGGTTACAATCAGATCAAGATGGCACCTGAAGATATGGAGAAGACAACCTTTGTCACACAATGGGACACTTTCTGTTACAAAGTGATGCCATTTAGATTGAAGAATGTTGGGGTAACCTATCAGCGAGCTATGGTAACTTTGTTTCATGACATGATTCACCATGAGATAGAGGTTTATGTTGATGACGAGATAGCCAGGTCTCAAACTGAGGAAGAACACCTTAATCATCTACAAAATCTATTTGATAGGTTGAAGACGTACAAGCTGAGGTTAAACTCGAACAAGTGCACCTTTGGGGTAAGGTATGGTAAACTCCTAGGTTTCATTGTCAGTGACAAAGGTATTCAGGTAGACCCTGCAAAGGTGAAGGCTATACAAGAGATGTCGGATCCTCGCACTGAGAAGGAGGTTAGAGGTTTCCTGGGACGCCTAAATTACATTGCCAGGTTCATTTCCCATTTAACTGCTACTTGTGAGCCAATCTTCAAGCTTTTGAAGAAAGATCAAGTGGTAAAGTGGAATGATGAATGCCAGACTACCTTCGAGAGAATCAAGGAATACCTTCAAGAGCCTCTAATTCTGATTCCTCCAATTGAAGGAAGACCTTTGATAATACACTTAACAATTTTAGATAATTCAATGGGGTGTGTACTGGGGTAGCATGACGAGTCTGGTCGAAAAGAGCATGCGATATACTACCTTAGAAAAAATTGTACCGATTGTGAAACAAGATACTCACTGCTAGAGAAAACTTATTGTGCTTTGGCATGGGCTGATCACCGACTGATATAGTATATGTTGACCCACACTACTTTGTTGATATTTAAGATGGGTCTGATCAAGTACATCTTTAAGAAGCCCGCTCTCTCTAGAAGAATAGCAAGATGGCAAATGATCTTGACCGAATATGATATCCAATACACAACTCTGAAAGAAATCAAGGGAAGTGTACTAGCTGATCATTTGTCTCATCGGGCTGTGGATGACTACCAGTCCATGAATTTTGAGTTCCCGGATGAGAACATTATGTTAGTGACTGACTACGAAGAACCTGGACCAGATGAAGGACCTGAAGAAGGATCTCGATGGACTATGGTTTTTGACGCGGCCTCCAACGCACTCGGCAATTGCATCGGTGTTGTAATCATATCTCTTGAGGAATGTCATACTCCTTTCACCGCAAGATTATGTTTCAATTGTACCAACAATATGGCAGAGTATGAAGCATGCATCATGGGTCTCAAAGCTGTTATTGACCTAAGGATCAAGTTCTTGAGCATTTTCGCGGATTCAGCCTTGGTAATAAGTCAGATCAAAGGAGAGTGGGACACGAAGCACCCGAATCGTATCCCTTACAAAGAACATGTGCTGAAATTACTTCCACACTTTGAGCAAGTCACCTTTGAACATTTTCCACGAGAAGAGAACCAGTTAGCGGACGCGCTAGCTACTATGTAATCTATGTTCAAGGTCAAGTGGGACAACGAGGCTCCTCGGAACACTATTGAGAGGTTGGATGAACCAGCATACTGCTATGAGATTGACGGTTAAGAGGTAGCAGACAAACTTTGGTTTCATGAAGTAAAGAGGTATCTCGAGGCTCAAGAATTTCCCGAGCGGGCGTCTATTAATGATAAGAAGTTTCTGAGAAGGTTCTCCACAAAGTTCTTCCTCAGTAATGGAATCCTCTACAAGCGCAACCATGACTCTACTTTACTTTGGTGTGTAGACAAGAGAGAAGCAGAGATGATTATGGTAGATTTAGACGAAGGTACCTTTGGCACCCATTCCAGTGGACATACCATGGCTAAAAAGATCCTACGGGGAGGATACTATTGGTCAACTATGGAAGCAGACTGTTATCAGCATTCCCAAACTTGTCACAAATGCCAAATCTATGCTGATAAAGTACATGTACCTCCGTTTCCCTTGAATGTCTTGACAGCTCCCTAGCCCTTTACAATGTGGGGCATTGACATGATCGGAGAGATTAGGCCTACCGCTTCCAATGGACATCACTTCATCCTAGTGGCCATCGATTACTTCACGAAGTGGTTTGAGTCCACCTCTTTTGCTATTGCTACCAAGAATGTTATGGCGCGATTTATCAAGCATAACCTGATTTGTCGGTATGGTGTACCCGAGAGAATCATCATAGAAAATAGTACAAATCTCAACACTACAATGATCGTCGAACTCTATAAACAATTCAAGATCCAACATCATAATTCTTCCCCTTATCGGTCGAAGATGAATGGCGATGTGGCGGCTGCTTACAAGAATATTAAGAAAATCATACAGAAGATGGCAGTGACATATAAACACTGGCATGAGATGTTACCATTTGCTCTTCATGGTTACCGCACCTTTGCATGTACGTCAACAGGGGAAACGCCTTACTCTCTGGTATATGGTATGGAGGTTGTCCTACCTATTGAGGTCCAGATCCCTTCTTTGAGGATCATAAAGGATGCGGGTTTAAACGAAGATGATTGGATCCAGACTCGACTTGGTCAACTGAATCACGTTGATGAGAAAAGGCTTGTTGTTGTCTGTCATGGTCGGATATACCAAAAGCAAATGATCAAGGCCTTTAACAAAAATGTCAGCCGTCAAGTATATCAAGTGGGTGATCTGGTAATCAAGCGCATCATACTGCCACAAGGTGATCCCAGGGGCAAATGAACTCCCACGTACGAAGGGCCATTTGTAATCAAAAGCATATTTTCCGGTGGAGCCGTGATTCTAACCACCATGGATGGTGACGACCTTCCTCACCCTGTGAATGCGGCTATAGTGAAAAGATACTACGCGTAAATAAAGACCAGCTAGGTTGACTGGCCTAGGAAAAAATAAGGGCATCCCGGTGAACCAAAAGGGTTCGGGCAAAAATTAGGGATGAATACAAAAAAGAATTTATACACCCGGCAAGTCGAAAACCTAAAAAGGCGGCTTGGGAAAAAAAGGGAATCCCGGCGGAATGAAAACCCGAAAGGGAGGTCCAGGAAAAATTTAGGGATTTGAAGCGTATAAGTATGTCCTGTTGGATCACCTTGCGGCCAGACATCAGTATCAATTATCAAGCTCAAACGGTACCAATCAATCCAGTCAACTTCGGACAAGTAGCAAAGTGATGAGACGCTCAAGGACATAGGGGCAATAGCAGAATTGAAACTCAATGGGATCATTACACATAGATTTTTTTCTCTTTGTACACTATTTTGTGTAATTTTCATTTCTTACGACAGTGTTCTCCTACTAGAGCGTTAGTCTCTTCATACAAAATGCCTATTATAGGCGAACATTAAAATCAATACAAATCATTTCTTTGAAAGTACAAAACTATTTGTTTTATTTTTCTGTTTTGTTTTGCAAAAACGTCCAATGATTATTCTTGACATATGCATTTGAATATGATTACTGTTTACAAATACTTGCATAAGAAACAGAAAGACAATTACTAATGACTTTAAGAAATGGGGCAAAGTCTAAAAAAGCAATTTGTAGTCCCGATAGTTACTCCTTCCAGCAGGTACAGGGGCAGAGACAGGTTGAGACGAAGTCTCCATTACAATACGACCCCGTGATGTCTATGTTCCCCACAGAGCAGAAACAACCAAAGTTTCAATCTCTTCTTCCTCAAGCAGGAATTACCTTCTCCATTTAAGTTCCTCCAGAGAGCTGAGATTTGTGTTCCCCAGCCGAGCTTTATAATCTTAAACAGTTTATAAAACCTCCTCCCCAGTAGAGTTTATTTCTCAAACTGTAGAAGCTCATTCCCCAATAGAGTTTATTTCTCTACATCGACAGGATCTCCCAACAAAGCATCTCCTTCCCCACTGAGTCGTTCTCAAACAGAAGTTAAAGATCCCCGACAGAATATCCTCAAATGGAAAGATGAAATCCCCGACAAATCATATCCATTCATTATCCTCAGTGGAAATGAAGGATTCAGCTTCCCAACACTCTTCAGCAGCAGTCCGGGATTTATATTCCCAGACTAGGAAATATCACAATAGCATTCCATATTCATACATCATGGCATGCGCATACACATCGCATCCAGCACAATCTCATTTATCTTGAGAACATCATCATAATGAATTTCATACATAATGACATTGCATACGACTAACACTTTACCTTTTTCAGGAAAGATCAAATCAACAGACACTGTCGACTACTTACGTGACCTAGTAGTATTCTCAAAAGTTGCGTCTAGCGAAGGGCTATTTCAACATTTTCCTCAAAAAGATGTTTTCAAGACCTTCTCTGGTTCAGTTAGATCGATACTAAGATATCTCTGATTTCTATTCCAGCTGAAGATATTCAAAGACTTTTGTCTGGTCCAGTCGAATCGATACTAAGATTCTTCTGATTTCCATTCCAGTAAAAGTTAATCCAAGACCCTCTCTGGTTCAGTTAGATCGACACTAAGATCTCTCTGATTTCTATTCCAGTTGAAGATATTCCAAGACTTTTTTCTAGTTCAGTCGAATCGATACTAAGATTCTTCCGATTTCCATTCCAGTCAAGTTAATCCAAGTACTTCTCTAGTTCAGTTAGATCGACACTAAGATATCTCTGATTTCCATTCCAATTGAAGATACCACAAGAATTTTGTCTGCTTCAGTTGAATCGATACTAAGATTCTTCTGATTTCCATTCCAGTCAAAGTTAACTCAAGACCTTTTTATGGTTCAGTTAAATCGACAATAAGATTTCTCTTATTTCTATTCCAGTTAAAGAAACTATGAGGCCCAGAACCTGACCCGATAATAGTCAATCAACAATTCAAGACACTGTAAAGCCTGGAATCCGACCAGATAACAACATAAGATGCCGCGAAGCCTGGAATTAGACCAGATAGCAGTTTACTCTGTCAATTACTATGAAGCCTGGACTCGACCAGATAGTAGCACACCTCAAATTTAAGTTGAAGCCTAGATCCGACCAGATAACAACTTAATTTCATCACTGAAGCCTAGAGTACGACCAGATAATAGTTTAATCTCATTTCTCCAGTAAGTCACTGTGAAGCCTGGAATACGAGCAGATAACAGTCATCCTTATCATCCTCAACAACTCAATGTGAAGCCTAGATCCTGACCAGATAGCAGTTCACTTTCGTCTCTTCAATCAAGAGATGATTCCCCAGTAGAGTAACAGACAACTGAAGCTCCCGAACTCTATTCCCCAAAACAAGGACCAACATTCCTCAGCGGAGTCCTCCTCAACAACAGGAATAGGGATTACCATAAAGGAGTATCTCATGAATTAAAGTTGTTCCAGATGGCATCTTTAAGCCCATCTTCGACGACTCTCCGTCACATTCTCTAGATGGCATCTTTAAGCCCATCTCCGACGATCTTCCGTCATCTTCTCCAAATGGCATCTATAATCCCATTCCCTATATTATCAACACATTAAATATCGTTTCAAATGTGTGCAAATTTATGGGCACTCTAGTGTTCAATCATCTTCCACCTTCAGATCACGAAAGGCAGACCAACCAATCTACATCCTCATGTTTAAGAAGATTGAACAGGGGCAGTTGTTGTACCCCAAAATTTTCCCTCCCATTTTCACACAAGGCATACTCCTAGAGGTTCTCAATTGTCCAAGGTTGACCAAGAATTGATCAGACAAATTCTCCTCCTAAGAAAACAAGCCTCTAACTAAGGTTTCAATTTTAAGCAAGATGTGTGAGTCCCAAGGATCCCAATTGTTCTCCATTGTACTAATATGTTCTCAAGATCGTCCATGCCAAATTTCATGCCTTGAACAACAAGTTTTCTCAATCAACTGCTCAAATGCCTGAAAATCAACTATACTAGGTCAAAAGTCAATTGTGGCCCAAATACAATCAAACTTCAAGATTTTTGGTCAACATCAACATTTTGAAGTAATATCCATCATTTGATCAAGGGTTGATCATGATTCCTCAAGAAATGCTCATAACTCATCAAAGTTAAAAATGGCAAATTAGGGTTTCTATAGGAAAAGTCAACCAAAATTTGACCAGGCATAACTTTCTCATACTTTATCATATATTTCTCAACCAAGGCTCATTTTGAATAGAATCCAATTCCCTACAACTTCTTTTCAGACCTCAAGTTCACGAAATTCCTCAATCAAAAGATACAAGTTCATAGATTATAGGTCCTTTCAAAAAGTCAACAAAAACACCTTTTGGGTCAAAGCTCCTTACATGAACATGGAAGATCCAATTGAGATGAAACTAAAAAGGTTATTTTATAGGACATCCTAATATCTCTAAAAAGTCAATAAACACCCTCTTAGGGTTAAAATTCATAGAGATATGCATTGCTAAAGTTGACCAACTTTTGGAAATATGCATGAAGCTAATGTTGACATAACTTGATTTTTTTCCAAATGGGCCCATGTTTTCATACTAGGAACTTGTTCTTAACATGGCCCATGACCTCTGAGCTCACTCATACATTATCCCATTATTTTTATCATTTATATTGATTTTTTATTCATTAAAACTCAAATTAAATAAATAAATAAATAAAAGAAATAATGTGAGATATGATTTGAGATTCTTTTTCTCATCAAATAAGGGATGAGATAGGCTGGCATGAACAAGAAAAAACGCGTGAGATAAAAGGAGAAGGAGATTTTTTTGGTTTAGCAAGTTTTGAAGAAAATCTTTATGCTTTAAAAAAGAATGATTAGAATTGATTATTTTGGGCTGTTATTAAACCTAATGAGATACACTACATAAGCACAATAACCCTAGGTCAAAAGAACATGCGCAGCAACCACAGAAAGAACCATACCAAAGTGAAAAATTTCACAAGAATCGTGAAGGTTGAAAGCATCAATTCCAGCCTTTGTTGATCCAAACAAAGGAGACAATCTTCCTTCTGAGGTTCCCAGGAGCTTGTTTGAACCATTATTCAAGCCAGATCGTGCCAATAAGCTCTCTTTCAAGCATCACCAGTTTGGTATACTTGCGTGAATTCAAACTTTTTGATCTTGCAATATAAATGAATTATTTGTACATACACGAGTTCATGCTAATATTTGTGACTGTCTAGAACCATTACATGAGAGATTTAACGCAAGGATGATGGTTTGCTCTTGTTAGGGAAAAGCTTTGGCCAAGCTTCTTATCTCAAGATACAAGCATCTTCAGAGCAAACCAACCATGGCATTGTGTTCGCAAGGGTCTAATTAGGCTAGTAGGGTTCTCTTCATGTTCGTTTTCATGAGATTTCGCAGGATTGGATTTTTGGGCAAACGGAGAGGGTGACCGGAGCAACCGCCCATGGTGGTTT
Organism: Vicia faba; assembly: GCA_948472305.1. Classification (NCBI taxonomy): domain Eukaryota; kingdom Viridiplantae; phylum Streptophyta; class Magnoliopsida; order Fabales; family Fabaceae; genus Vicia; species Vicia faba. Next base: position 133,175,708 of record OX451740.1, on the reverse strand, counting down.
TACCGGCCAAGAACCTTGTGTGGCAGTTTTACATGTTTTGATTGGTTTGTTTAAAAAACAGGGCCCCACAAGTGCGCACTTGTTTTGATGAGTCAGCCACTGCCTTTGTTTTATATTATATATTTTTGTTTTGATTATATACATGAATGATCAGGCAACACAGATGGCAAGAGTAAAGGGTTTAAGGCATTGTATGTGTGGGAGGTCAGGGGTTCGACCCTTGCCTCCTGCGTATTATTTTTCTGATTTATACATGCAAAGCCAATACTCCTATCCCCAGCATGCACCATAGGTCATCACCTTTATACCATTAGATCACTCATCCTCCAGATCCAACGCACCAGGTAACTAGATACCATGATGGACCTTCCTACCACAACAACACTGGATCCAACGCAGGCTATTGGCCAACAGATCTGGGCCCATAGCACAAATTCCAGCATCACCCCTCAATTGGGTTCTCACCCCCCTCAGTCCCATTTTTCTAACTATTTTATTTAATTTGTTTAATTAGTTTATATTTTTGTTCATCCACTTTTTTTTAATCATAAAATCAGAAAAGATCAAAAAAATTAGGACTTAGTTTTTTTTTCTTAATAAATTATTTTTTAGCAAATTAATTAATTTAATTAACTTTAAATTATTTTTCTTTAATTTAAAATTAATTAGAGAATTAGGATAAATTCCAAATCTTTTTTCATAAAATACCAAAAAAAAACATCTTTAATAAACAATTAGATTTCTAGGGTTTCAAATTAGGCTAGTCTTAATTTTCACGCGTTATTATTTTCCATACAATTATTTTTTTATTATTTATGTAACTGCACCCGGTTTGTAATAGTTTAATTAGGGTTTTAATTTCCGCATTTTTACTTTTTTGTCCATTACTTATGTATCTACACGAAAGCCTTGTAATAGCGGTAAGACTTCATTTCTCGCTTTATATTTCTTGTATTCTTGTATATAGACTGCTAGTAATTAGGTGTGCATGACAAGATTAAATCAATTAATCATTAGATCACTAATCTTAAGACAAATATCTGAAAAAATAACTATTGCACACTTGCACCCTTAGGGTACTCCTCACTTGGTTGCCTTCGGAAATGGTCATGACCCTCAAACGTAGAGATATCTTAGCAAAGACCCTCAATCTAAAAATCATCATAAAGATCATAGTCCCTTACTGTCCCTCGAGTTGCCTATGAGAAATGATCTTGTCCCTCGATGTTGCCTATATGATGACAGTCCCTTCAAAATGCTAAGGTATCTTTACATGTTGCCTTCAATGACCATAACGTCACTTTCGATAGTCCCTCAACATCCAATGATAGGGCTACCTACTCACTAATAGTAGGATAGCACTATCTAAGGGAAAGGAGGAAAAGAACATCCTTTTTTGACTAGGTAGACAATTCTTAAGTACTTGCTCAAACTCTGATTCTCTTTCACACTTACACACTTTTCAAACTTGTTTTAGAAAACGCTTTATGACACTCTTGAGGACCGATACAAGAGTTATCATAAAGCAGACAAAATCTTTCAAAATACACAAACACGAAAACAGTTTTAAAAAATGAGCAAGTACCTAAGAGCCCGTGGAAAACCACAGATCGAAAGGGTGCTAATACCTTCCTTTTCCATAATCTACCCCCCTTACTCAGAAAATCTCGAAAAAGGTCTTTTTCTGTTCTTTTCACCCTTTCCTTTGTTGGATAAAAGAAAAGTTGGTGGCGACTCTTGCTTACCACACCCTTGCGAATACAAAATGCAAACCAGTATTAATGGTTGGTTATTCCACTGTATCAAAGTGTCATAACCCATTCATACGCCCCCAAGGCCCATGAACATCGAACTGCCATTTTAGGCACATCCTCATGTGCTATAAAAATCTGGTTATAGCTAGAATATCCATCAAGCATACTCAAATATTTTACACATGCGGCTGAAGCGACTAACATTTCTGCCATTGGCATCAAATACTCATCCTTAGGAGTCGCTTCATTTAAATCCCTAAAATCTATGCAAACTCTAAAACTTTCATTTTTCTTAATAATAGGAACAATATTTGCTAACCATTCTACATATCTTGCAGTTCGGATGAACTTGCTCTTGAGTAGTCTTCCAATCTCTTGTTTGATTTTCAACGTGATCTCTAGGGAGAACCTCTGAGGATATGGCTTTACCATCATTTTCCCTTGTTGAATAGGCAGACGATGCTCCACTATGCTTCGGCTCAGTCTGGGCATTTCACCATAGTCCCAAGGAAAGCAATCTTTATACTATTTCAATAGTTTAACCAATTGAATCTTCATTTTCGACCCAACTTTCGTACTAATGTAAGTTGGTTTCTTCGTCACGCCATCTCCTAGATCCACTTCTTCTAAAGGATCTCTGGCCTACATTTTTTGTATTGAATTCAATGGGTCTTTTCCAAACCCCAAAGGCTCATTGTCATAGATATAATCTAGCCTCCGGCATTTTGAAGCTGATGCTTGACCATAATGGCCTTCTAGATTTTTTTCTTTGGCTTTGACATCCAAATTTTGTAACTTCTTGGCTTCCAAAACCGATTTTCGTCTGTTTTCACTCACATAAGCCGAAATTCGAGCCAAGCGTTCTGACTCACTAGTCATCATCATCGTCCACAGACCACGCCATAGGTGGATTTGACTCCCTTAGTATCATTGCTTCTTCAGTGTCCCAAATGAATCCATAGTCGGATTAAAACTTAGAAAATGATTTACATTTTCTTCAGGAGTGTGAACCTCATCATCACAAGGCGCCACATTTTTCAAGTGTTGGTCGAAAGATTTCTTTCCACCTTTACTCTCATCAATTTTGTAATAACTATGGTCAGCCTCTACATTCTCAAAAACTCCATATTTTCTCCAAATGGATATCCTTTAGTGAAAAGTTGATGGAACTGCCCATATCCCGTGGATCCATTCACGTCCCAGTAATAGATTAAAATTGGCTTTAGAATTTATTACCATGGAGAGTGTCGACCTGGTGGTTGTACCGACAGCCTATTCGACATGGAAAACTCCTAGTATGCTACTCGTTTTTCCTCCGTAGTTGGATAAATCCATGTTATATGGTCAAAATCGGTACCGCACTTTCCTATTTTCTTGAATAGGGAATAGGGAATTAGGTTCACAATTGCCCCCCCTTGACAAATACTTTATTCACCGACATACCATCCACTTTTGCCCTTATGAATAAAGGCTTGAGGTGACATAACATGACTGGACTTGGTTTCTCAAACACAACTTTTTGCTCCTCCACCACACCATTTTTCATGACATAGTAGCATAATGGCTTCTTATCAGCCGCTTCATCTGGAACATAATCTTCCTCATTTTCAGATATTTTTGAGACTATATCATACTCCGCATGTAATACTGATATGATGCCACAGTTAATGATGAAATCTTTTCCATAATCATTTTCGACCATATCATCTTCAAGAGGATCATAATCATCTTCCTCATCTTTAGGCAGAGCTCCTCCTCACTTTCATCTTCAGTCATGGGAGTGTATTTTGCACTTTGTGTTTCCACCACTTCTTTATTTCCTAAATGTATTATTCTCATTTCCAATCTCTTATTCACTATGATCTTTTCTTTTTTGTTCAACCTCTATTTTGGGTAACTTCTTTTCTGAGTTGGAGTTTCGACAGATTTGATAGCTCTCACGGGCTTCAGACTTTCGACAAACTTGACAGCTTCCACGTTCTTAGGAATTTCAACAGCCTTCATTTGTGATGTTGAGGCTTCTTTCACAGCTTTCTAATTTCTCTAATAATGCCTCCACTTCATTCTGGTTATTGGGTTCTTCCCTTTATAGTTAAGAGACACCTGATATCCCTTGGACTCCATTTTTTCTCCTGAGCCTCAACCTCTTGGACGATCACTCTCCACTTTGCTCTTTTCACTCCTTTTTGGTTCACCGGTTCAACCCATTTTTCTTGTAGGGTGTCCGATGGAGGATGAAAGGTTTTCTATAAAGGTTGTTGAAATAGCCTCCTATAGTCTTCATTAGATTGATGGATTCCCTCTTTGTTGAACACAAACCTTGGTACTGGAGGTGTTTCTTCCTTGAGAACGTCTTTTGTTATCGCTTCGTATATTTCAACTGCTTTTTTGTCATACATAGTGTTGTACCCAAAACATTTCCCTCCCATTTCCTTATAGATATCTTCTCATGCTTCTAGGGTTTTTATTTGCTAAAGGTTACTCAAGAATTGATCAGACAAACTTTCCGCATAAGTAATGGATCTACAACTAGGGTTTTGTGTTTCTCAAGTAAAATTAGACTTCTAATGCCTCAAGTGGATTTCATGGTTTCTCATATGTCTCCAAGAATGCCCATGACAAGTTTCAAGCCTTGCATCACAAGTTTGTTCAGTCAATTGCTCAGATGACTGAAAATTAATTTTATTAGACAAAAAGTCAAATGTGCTCAACATATAGTCAAACTTCAATATTTTTGGTCAACATCAAGATTTTGAAGTCATATTCATCATTTGATCAAGGGTTGATCATGATTGATTGAGAAAACTCAAGATTCATCAAAAGTCAAAAGTTACCAAATTAGGGTTTTCTTAAGGAGAAGTCAACTGAACTTTGACCAACCATAACTTTCACTTGCTTCATCAGATTTTTCTCAACCAAAGCTAATTTTGAAGGAAAATCAATTCTATACAACTTTTTCTCTCTAAGCTCAAGTCCAAAAATGCTTCATTTGAGAGATATGGGCCAAACCATTATAGGTTATTTCAAAAGTCAACAAAAGACACTTTTTGTCAAGGCAATTTACATCAATATAAAGTCTTTAAATTTAAAAATGATCAACATATAGATTATAGAGGACATCTAGAGATTTCCAAAAAGTCAAAGATCACCTTCATATGATAAAAAATGAGTGAGTTATGATTGATGCAAGTTAAGCAATTTTGGAAAATGCATGAAACCAAAAGTGATCAAACTTGGAATTTTGGGCTAATGGGCTGATATTTCAAGATTCATGCGTGTTATAGGCCTCATTATGAACCTCAGAAGTTATCGATACACCCCTTGGGTTTTTATTCTATTTATTTTATATTTTATTTATTTAAAATTCAAATTTAAATATGATAAAGTTAAGTTTCTTACAAGGTCCAAGCCCACAACCTTTTGACCTAATTTCAAGCTCTATATATTCTATAAATTTCAGAAAAAACATCACACGAAACCCTCGCACAAGAAACTATTCCATACAAACTCCAAAATTCTCAAAACTAGGGCAAGTTGTAAACCCTAGTTGCAGCCACATTCAAACGAAACCTATCATCTCATTCACTTCCAGAAGCACCATAGGGTAAGAATGGATCGGTCTTGATGATCCAAAGCACATAAAAAATAGTATGTATGCATCGTCGATTGCCTTTTTTCATAAAATTCATACTGACGTTTGTTTTTTGTTTCAACGTGTACTTACTTATTTAACATGCTTCTGAGATCTGAATGTGCAGATTAGACCAATCGCATGGCCTCCATAACGACTGGATCATGTATGGACATACTTGATCCGTTTTAAGTTATTTGTTTCGCATCTCCTTGTACAAGGAGAACCAGCCAAAACTAATACTTTCATTGGGTTTGCAAGGCCTGAATTAGGGGGTAGGGTACCCTTGTATTATTGATTGTCCTTATTTTGCAGGGGGAAAAAAGAGTCATCGGAGAAGACGACTGGAGCTAGGGCTCCAGCGTCTCTCTGGTCTAGGCAATGTGTTTATTACATATTTAATTATTTTCACTGAATGATCGAATGTAACAGCCACCCATGTGGCAAGCGAGCCCGCGTTAAGGAATTTGTATAATAAGGCATGGGTTTGATCCCTGCTTTTGACATTTATTTTCATATTTTCCTAATCCTTGCAGTTTGATTACATATTGAATGATGCGAGTTTTACTAACACCAGCGCACACTTGGTGTAGTGGTGAACCTTGTTGGTGGGAAGGCTAAGGGCGTGGGCTCAACACCCACCTCTAGAAGTTTGTTTTGATTTTGCTTCTAACTTGGTTGTTTCCTTATTTTTTCCTCTTAACCCTAATTTCACTTAACCATAAGACAACAAAACCTTTTTTTACAAACCCAAAAATAATTTTTTTTTACAAACCCTAATATAATTAGGTTTTAGGTTTTATTAATATTTTAATTTCATTAATTAACCTTTTTTTAATTAAAATCAACTAGGTTTTTTTTAGGTTTAATTAATAAATTATCATCAAAATTTATTTTCATAAAAAAGCATCAAAATCACTTCTTTTTTCCTTCGAATCTATTTTCATTTTACATTTTTAGATCAACTGTATAGGTTTAGTGAATGTAATTTTTATTTGTCGCTTTCTTTTTATTATCATGTAACTGTTTCTAGTATGTAATAGCTTAGGATTTCTTTTTTGCACTGTCTATTATGTATCGGCCCCAAAGCGATGTAATAGTTTAAGTTTATATTTTTTGCCTTTACTTTCCGCACTTTTACTTCTTTATACTTACTATATTATTGCTTAGTAATTAGGGTTGTATGGTAAGATAATAAAAAATAACGATAGAAAAACCCTAAATCTAAAGATAAAATAACTAAATACAATACACCCGCACACTCGCACCTCTAGGGTAACCTCTCTTGTCGCCTTCAAAATAAAACAGTCATGACCCTCGAAAGTAGGGAGGCTTTAACAAAGTCCCTAGAATCAAAGATCATATTCCCTCGATGACCCTTTGATGTTGCCTTTTGATAAATGATCTAGTCCCTTATGAAATTGCTAAAGCATCCTCACAAGTTGCCTTCAATGACTATACGATGATCCTTCACCTGTCTCTTCACATCCAACGATAGGGATTCCTACTAACTAATGGTACGGATAACACTATCTAAAGGAGAAGGAAAAGTACAATAATGACATTGAGTAGGTTAGAACTGTTAATCGCTTGCTCACAAATTTTTCAAATAAAACATTTTACACAAACACTTTCAAAAATATTTTCAAAACACTTTGTACGCATTCTTGAGGAATGATACAAGAATCGTTACAAAGTTCAAATTTCAAAATATTTTTCAAACACACAAAAAGAAAATTTTCAAAGTGAGCTAAGCGATTAAGAGCATGTGGATAAATACAGATGAAAAGGGTGCTAACACCTTCCCTTTTCATAACCTACCCTCCGAACTCGAAATCTTCAAGGTCTTTCCTGTTCTTTTCACCCTTTCCTTATTGGATAAAAGAAAAGTTGGTGACGACTCTTGTTATCTGTAACATTTGCGATAAAACGAAAAGATAAGTCAGTTTTCCCACCGTATTACACACATCATTACACCTTGGGCATAATCTGGTCTTTCATACGTTCACTTTGCATTTTTCCTCGAAATCAGCCAAACTTTCCTCAGGCTAAGGATAAACAACTGGTAACTCATCTTCCATCTTCATGTCAAAGCCTTCATTAGCCTCGACTATCATAACTTCATCGTCAAAACCCTCAGTTGCTTTGACCATCATGCACTCGAAAGGCTCTGCATATAGAGCCTATTCGACCTTCAACGGATCAATGTCCACCTGGATCTTTCACTTTTCGTAAAATTGAAGCATGCTTTCTTTCAGAGCTTTGTGCACCAAATCCATGAAAAAGAACACATTGAGATGTTTTATGACCAAGAAAATTATGGAATTTGCATATTCCCCTTTTTTATTTTGTTCTAGTGGGGGATTCTTTAGGCCCCGAGGCACAATAATTTTACCCTTAGTAACTAAAAAATCAAATATTTCACCACACTTAGTTATATCAAAAGTGTAAGTATTTGTGATGGCCTTGCCACTTTTCTCGGTTTCGACGGTGTTCTTCCCGTTTGATGGCCTCAATGGTTTACAAGCATAAGGAGGCCCAAGCTGGAGTTCAGCCCTATTAACCTCGGTTTCTTCGACTGACTCATCGTCATCAGAATAATACTCTTCATTGGCTATATAATCAATCTTCCCTTTCTTTTGATATTTGCTGACTTTGGCTTTCTCAGCTTTCAAACATTCGATTTGTTGAACCCTAAAAGATAATTGAGCCATATCTCTCAAGTATTGAGTATTTAACTTTTTCCTAATTGAATAGTCTAAGCCATTCACAACCATTTTGACAAATTTGTGCTCAGGGACTTGAGTAAAGCATCTTGCTTTCAAAAGTATGAACTTGTTTAAGTACTGGTCGATTCACTCAGTAGAATTTTTTTACGCCAACAAGCTCTGTTAGACTTATTTTATATTGCCCCATATAAAAAATTTCATGGAACAATTTCTCCAATTGGTTCCACGTGTGGATCAAATGAGGAGGTAGCATCGTAAACCAGGTAAACACATTTTTCGACAGGGAACTTGGAAAATATTTCACTTTTAGTTCCTCATTGTTGGCTATATCACCAGCATTGGTTTGATATCTTGCAACATGCTTAACATTTGGACTCTTCTGTATCCCCTGCAAACTTAGTGAATTTAGAGACTTTCCAACCCCTAGGTAGTTATGTTTACAAAACAAAATCTGGTAACGAAGAGGAGTACGTAGGCCTCTGAGAGCCATTATACATTCCATTTTGAACTATGTTTTGTTCGATAATTGCTTCTAGGTTTTTTCTCCAGCTACTGCGTCTCATCGAACTTGTCTAACCACTTGGTCAGCGTTCTGGTTTCGATTCACTATCACCACTGGGGGTTGTTTAATAACTCTAGGTATAGGGTCGGCACGTTGGGGAACCTCTTTCTCTTGGAATATTGTCTCATCGACCATTTATTCATATTTCACTTGCTCTTTAAGTGGAGGTGGTGTAGCATGTCAAACTGGCGCTCTAGAGGCACCAAAAAAGTCACCAATACGAGTCATTTGAGTTGCCAACATTTGGTAACTCTGCATAAAACTCTTGATTAATGGTATCAATATGACACTCATTTGTTGATTAAGGTGTTGCACCCCAAAATTTTCCCTCCCATTTTTTTCAAGGCATGCTCATTAAGGTCCTCAATTGCTCAAGGTTGACCAAGAATTGATAAGACAAATTTTCCTCCTAAGCAATGGCCTTTCAACTAGTTTCACTTTTCACCAAGATGTGTGAGCTCTAAAGGTCTCCAATGTTTTCCATGGTCCTAATATGTCTTCAAGTTTGTCCATGCCAAGCTTCATGCCCTACAACTTAACTTTTATCCTCAAGCTCAAGAAATGCATCATTTGGAAGGTACAAGCTCATACGTTACAGGAGGTTATTGCATCCTATACGCCTCAGCATAATGGCATAACTGAAAGAAAGAATAGAAGTGTACTGAATTTGACGAGATGTAAGTTGAAAGATAAAAATATTCCTAAGAGATTTTGGGTCGAAGCAGCTTCGATAGCAATATACATTCATAATAGAAGCTCAACGAAGAAGATGGTCGAAAAGACACTGCATGAGGCTTGGACAGGGTCGAAGCCAAATATAAGTCATCTTAGAGTTTTTCGAATCAATGTGTTTCAGACATATACCTAAACAATTGAGAAAGAAGCTGGATGGTCGAAGTGAAGTCATGGTGCTCATAGGTTATCATTCGATTGGTGCATATAATTTGTATTCGCCAATTGAAGATAAATTAGTGATCAGTAGAGATGTTATTGTAGACGAAAGAAAAGGTTGGGTATGGAGTCAAAGTTCAGTTCGATAAGAATCAGACACGGTCACAATTGTGTCCGAAGGAGATGAAAAAAATAAAGCTTCGACAATAACTGACGAAAGCAAAGGTTGGGATTGGAGTCGAAGTTCAGTTCGACAAGAATCAAACACAGTCCCAACTGCGTTTGAAGGAGATGAATAGGATAAAGCTCGACAAGAACTGACAAAAGAAAAGGGTGGCATTGGAGTCGAAGTTCAGTTTGATAAGAATCAGACACAGTCACGATTATGTTCGAAGGAGATGAACAGAATGAAGCTTCGACAAGTTGAAATGAACAAGGTGATACTTCGACTGGTCGAATTGAAGAACCGCATGTGTAGAAAGAAAGAAGTTCCACAAGAACAAGAACTGTTCGACTAGGATGATTTGATATGAGAAGTTTCCAGATCAAGCAATCGATGCAGATGGTGGCTTAATCAAAGAAGCCATGATGGTGAAGCCTTGAGAAATTCGAATTGGTGTGAAGCCATGAAAGAAGAACTTAGAGCCATCGAGAAGAACAAAACTTGGGAGCTTGTCAAAAGAACCAACAAAAAAACCAGTTGATGTGAAATGGAGCTACAAGTCGAAACGCAAACCTAATGAGATAAAGCTTGTTGGGCTTGGACTGATTAGCTTGAGACCTAAATATGGCATAAATCAGACAGGGCTTGGACTGTAAAGTGATCATGGAAAGAGAAGATTCTAGATTAATTCCTTAAACCAGACAGGGCAACTATCTGTGAATGACTGATTGTAGATCAATTCCAGAAACAAGACGGGGCGACTATCTACAAGACCAGGTTAGAGATTAATTCTTGAAACCAGACAGGGAAACTATCTCAATAACCAGAAAGAAAAGATTCCAGTTTAATTCCTAAAACCAAACAGGGCAACTATTTGTGAAGGACTGATTGTAGATCAATTCCTGAAACAAGACGGGGCGACTATCTACAAGACCAGGTTAGAGATTAATTCCTGAAACCAGATAGGGAAACTATCTCAACAAACAAAAGGAGAAGATTCCAAATTAATTCCTGAAACCAGACAGGGAAACTATCTGTGAACGACTGATTGTAGATCAATTCCCGAAACAAGACGGGGCGACTATCTAAAAGACCAAGTTAGAGATTAATTCCTGAAACTAGACAGGACAACTATCTCAACGACCAACAAAAGCAAGTTCCAGATTAATTCCTGAAACTAGACAGGTGTTACCTTGGAAAATCTTAAGGAATTCAAGTGCATGTGATAAATAAAAATACTCTCATAAGTTAAGAGGCACCCTCCAAAATAAGGTTTTTTTGGGAAACAGGAGCCAATGTGTGAAAAGTTGGTTTTTATTAAGTCATAGTTTATGCTAGGAAGGAGCCATATTGAAACTGTCAAAAATTGGATCACGTCGACTAGGAAGAAATGATATAATATGTCAGGAGGATCGAATTGGTTTAGTCGACCAAAAGGGTAAAAGAGAAGGACTTGGTCGAAGATGGTATTAGTCGATAAAGAAGGGTATCTTGGACTTAGAGAAAGCGTTATTATTCTTTGTCAGAAAGAAAGCGTCGAAGCAAGGCAGAGGCAGTTTATGTTCAAGAAGCTTAGAGGAAACGTGGGCAGTTACCAACAACCCACGACGTGTTCAAGTGCCAAATAAGTGGAACTTCAAAATTATGAGCAGTTACTGGCAATCCACGATGTGTTTGAGCGCCGAAGAGGTGGCAGCATCTAGTGAAGCAGTTACCTCAAGATGTTAATATTAGTCGTATATTTTATCTAGGTAGTTACTTTGTAAACACTATAAGTAGGCAGGTTTTGTGTAGTTTAGGTGTGTTCACTTGCACTCTCAAATCACTTGTCAAACTCTCTCATTCCAAGCGTCAGGAAATCAAGAGTGAAGAGTGCTTGATGTACGTGAATCACCATCTTTATTTCAATGCAAATCTCTTATTTTTCAGTTATATCTCTTGAGTGTTTTATATGTTTTCTCTTTGCTGTCGAGCAAGATCTATATGGTTATCTTCTATTTTGCATGAACAATTCGACACTATCTGTGGATCACGAGTCACCTGTCAGTTAGTTTAGTGAGTCTCGCTTTTTGTACGAATATATCCTATCAGTCACGAGTTACCAGGAAGTCGATTAAACCATAGTGTGGAAAACCATTGCACCCGTTTCTCCAGTCAAAAGAAAGATGTTTCCCTTGACTGATATTTCGAAGGAATAGGTGTGATAACAAAAAACTCTTAGCATGTGTTTTGAGATCAATCGGTCGATCTTGCAAGTTACCCTCAGTTTTAGGACTCTGGGAGGCCAGTGATTGTTTACCATTTTCCACAGTAAAAAAATTAGCACACCTGGTGGGACACAGTGCTAAGAATTGGTCTTAAGTATTTATAAGTGAATGGAACTTAGAAATGAGAAGTTAACCAAAGAGTATAATAAACCATTATCTAGGAAGAAAATATCAAGAATGACAAGTCCTGATAATCCAAACGTAGATGAAATACCGTCACTAACTTTAACCACTACCGATCCAGTAGTTTCACAAGTAGCGCTTGTTCCTCCAGTAGGGTCGACTGCTGCGGTTTCAGTACAAATGTCTCAGGCTCCACCGGAAAGCCCAAGACCCGTAATGACGATGACTACCATACCTAATGTCCCTCGTTTTGGTGATGTAGATCCTGCTTATGGAATGTCGTATTCCATGACGCCAGGATATCAGTCGACATCGAATACAGTTGTGGCGTGAGATAATGTTCAAAATTTGAACTCTTCCTTTACAAGGATCTGCGCCGGGAGGAAATAATAGAGGCAACCAAAATAGGGTAGCGACTTCTCAACCCTTAGTACCACCTCTTACTAATACTTCAGTTGCAGTATTAAGGCAACAAATGGATGATAGTAACCATGAGTTGGTTAATATGTTAACTAACCAGATGGGTAATGTATTTAATCCCATAGTACAAGAGTCGACTGAGACTAATAGGCAGTCCGCTTAAACAAATTGACAGTTGATTGCCCAATTAACACGTTTGTGTAACTTTTTAGGTGCTCCCCCAGCGCCTATGCGACAGGCACCACTTGTTCGACTAGATGCCCCTGGTCAAATAGACATGGGGGAGATACAGGATGAAACTGTCCATCAGGGACAAATGGTAGTGCCTCCAAGGAATTTGATGGTCGATCCACCCAGGGTATTAGTAGACCGACATCAAGAGGCTGACCAATTTGTCGAGCAAATGCGACAAGAAAACTTAGCCATTGAAAATAATTTAACCACTATTGTCGAAAGAATTATGGCTAGAAATAGAATGAATATCGCACTTCAAAGGCCAATATATTCCTCCCTTTTGTCTGAATATATTTTACAGACTGAGAACCCTAGAGGTTGGAAAATCCCTAAGTATACGAAATTTGGGGGAGAATCTGGAGAGTCGACAGTGGAACATATTTCCAGATATCTAACTGAATCTAGGGATATATTAAATAATGAAAACTTAAGGTTGAAGCACTTTCCTTCTTCCCATCCTAAGGAGGATTTTACGTGGTTTACCACTTTACCTCCAAATTCGATTGACTCATGGACGAAGTAGGAAAAACTTTTCCATGAACAATTTTATGAGGGTCATTCCAAAATTAGTTTGGTCGAATTATCAAACATTAAAAGAAGGTTTGCTGAAACCATTGATGATTATCTAAACAGATTTATGTCTTTAAAAGCAAGATGCTTTACTCAAGTGCCAGAACATGAGCTTGTTCAAATGGCTGCTAGAGGTTTAGATTATTTCATTAGGAAGAAGATAGATCCAACCTTCATGAAAAGTATGTCACAGCTAGCTGATAGAGTTTGACATCTAGAGCGTCTGCGACTAGAAAAAGTCAGACATACTAAGGCTAAGACTAGAACAGAAAAAGTAGCCTTCATAGATTATGATGACACAGATCCCATTTGTGAGGCCGACTATACCTCACCAACAGAGGTAGAGGTCGACTTGGCTGAAATGAAGCCAGGGTTAGCCTATGAATGTAAATCATTATTTTCTGCTACGGTAATGAATACGGTCAAAAATAACCCAAAATTCCCAGCAAAAACGTATACGTTTGATGTCACTAAGTGTGAAGAAATTTTTGATTTACTAGTTAAAGATGGTCAAATCTTAGTACCCCTAGGTGCTAAATTACCACCATTAGAACAACGACAGAAAAGAGGTTTTTGTAAATTTCATTATTATCTTGGTCATACAACCTCTCAATGTTATCTTTTCAGGGACCTCGTGCAAAATTCGCTACAACAGAGCAGGCTGAAGTTTGTTACAAGAAAGATGAAGATTGATACGGATCCTCTCAGGCAAGAAGAGGCTTTATTTCTCGACCCAGTGAGTATCAATATGGTAGAAATCACTGAATTCCATGAAGACAATATGGTCAAAGAGGGCACTGGAGAAAGTTCTGATGTCGGCCTAGCAGATGTGTACCCAAGGCCTGAGGAAGATTTGCTGGACTTCCTTTACCGCTGTAAGAATAAAGGTTCACAAGCTTGCTTGTGTCCTAGATGTGGCACTTTGATCGACAAGATAGCTGCTGAAAATTTCCAGAAGCTACAGTTAGAAAAGAACGGGACCAAGCCACACAATCAAAGGTTCTCTACAATTAGGGACCCAAGGAGAGCTATGGGAAACTCGCATGTTAATCCTAGGAGTTATATTCCCTCAACGAAAGCTCCTAATGGGACTTGGATTAAACCCCAAGGGAGAAAAGGCGCACCAATTGAGGGGGCACCAAACAGGGGGAAGTCGGCGATTGACTACCGACATGAATTCAAGTCAGAGAAGAAAATCCACATCCCTGAAAACTACATGGGGAAGAATCCCATGACTAGAACCCAATGGAGACGCTTCCAGCATCGAAAGCAAGCTGAGAGGAAAGTGGCTGCTGGCCAGTTTGCTACGAACAAAGGTTGAAATCAGAGGCAGTACCAGGTGAAAGTCGATTCCTCCGTGAAAGAGCGAATCAAAGAATTCATGAATCGACCAGCTGCAAAATGTACTGAAGAATCCACTGACGGTTTTGATTCTGACTCTGAAGAGAGTTTGAATATTTTAGTCAACATGGTATCAATTCTTCCAGCAGAATACGATTGCTTGACAAAAGTAGAGGATTTCGCAGACAGGGATGCTGAGGAAATGGCTTTACACAAGCCAGCATGCTATTTTGTCATGAATAATGGTTCCATTGAGAACTAGGATGCTTTCTTCGAGAAACCAGATATGGCGATGAGAAGCCATTTAAATCCCCTTTTAATAAGGTCTAGAGTCGAAGGGGTCGCTATCAACAAAGTGTTGGTAGATTGTGGCGCTACGGTAAATATTATGCCACACCACATGTTACGGAAAATCAGTAAGTATGACACTGATGTCAGATCACATAACATAGTCTTATAAGACTACGAAGGAAGAAATAGGAACATTATGGGTGTAACCCAAGTGAACATCACGGTCGGCTCAGTTACCAGGCCGACTATTTTCATGGTGATTCAAGGTAAGCCAAGTTACAATCTCCTAGTATGGAGAGAATGGCTTCACAGAGTGGGGGCTGTGCCATCCTCTATGCATCAACGTTTGGTGATCTGGAGGGAAGATGGCATAGTCGAGAATATTGAATCCGGTCAAGGGTACTTTATGGCAGATGTGAACAATGTCAGAAAGAAGCAGTTCGACGGGAAATTGGCTAATATTTCCCCATGCCAACATGCTAAAGAAGTTTATGCCA
This sequence comes from Vicia faba, assembly GCA_948472305.1. Taxonomy (NCBI): domain Eukaryota; kingdom Viridiplantae; phylum Streptophyta; class Magnoliopsida; order Fabales; family Fabaceae; genus Vicia; species Vicia faba. The sequence continues at coordinate 133,160,235 of OX451740.1, read as the reverse complement.
ACCTTGATGAAGCATTTGTGTCATTGAAGTTACATGAAACCCATGGTTTTATGTGGGATGTGGAACCTCTCGAGGATCCATACTGTGTTAACCGACCGACAGGCTGGGGAGACATCAGTGATGATGTCTGAGCTAGATGCTCTAAACAAGATTTTGGCGTATATCGCTGAAAGAAAAATAAATTCGGCACTAGAAGCTGAAGAAAATATGGTTGTCAAAACCAATAAAATGCAAGTTCTAAATGAAGGAACTACTTTGGCTATGGAGCCAAAGATACCATATATACTAGAGATGGTCGAAGAAAATGTCGATAAGCAGCGTCTGGACTGCATATATGATGAAGAACCTTTAGGCTTCGAGAAGGATCCAATGGCACCCGGAAAGATGCAGCCACAAGACCCTTTAGAAGAAATAGATCTTGGCGAAAAGGGGGATAAAAGACCAATTTATATCAGCGCCAACATCGACTTGAAGTTGAAATCTGAGGTAATATCTTTATTAAAAGAATTTAAAGATTGTTTTTGCTTGGGACTATAATGAAATACCAGGTTTAAGCAGGGAATTAGTAGAACTAAAATTACCAATAAAAGCTGGAAAGAAACCAGTAAAGCAGACGCCCAGACGTTTCTCTCCAGCCATAATGTCGAAAATCAAAGAGGAGGTAGAAAGACTCCTCAAAAGCAGATTCATAAAAACTGCAAGATATGTCGACTGGTTGGAAAACATTGTGCCAGTAATTAAGAAAAATGGAAAATTAAGGGTGTGCATAGATTTTAGAGATCTAAATGCTGCTACCCCAAAAGACGAGTACGCCATGCCTGTGGCATAAATGTTGGTCGATTCGGCCACTGGATTTGAATATCTAAGTATGCTTGATGGTTATTCTGGTTATAACCAAATTTTTATTGCAGATTTTTGTACCCCAAAATTTTCCCTCCCATATTCTTCAAGTTTGTCAAGAATCATCTTCAAATGGTTCAAGACTCCTCAAGGGCTGCACAATCCAACTGCCTCCTAAACCAGTCAAAATTAGGGTTTTGGTTCCTTCAGTGAATTTGAGGTTTTCAATGGTCCAATAGAGTCTCATAGGCCTATATACATTTCCAAGCATCTACATGCCAAGTCTCAAGACTCACAGAGGCAAATTGCACAGTCAAAAGCCCTATTTGGTTCACAATCAACTGCAGGGGAAAAATGGTCATTTTGCAGTCAAAAGTCAGAATTTTTGGTCAACATCTTATTTTGAGGTCACAATCATCATTTGATCAAGTCTTGATCAAGATTTCACAAGCATGGCTCAAAAATCATCAAGATGTAAAAAGTTACTATTTTTGGATAGCAGAAAAGTCAACTTATCTTGACCAAGGCATAACTTTTTCATGGTTCATCAGAAAAATCCCATCCAATGCTCATTTTGAAGGGTATGACATTTCCTACAACTCATCTTCACATTCCAAGTCCAAGAAATTCTCTCACAAAAAGTTATCAATTTCTACATTATAGGTCAATTTCAAAAGTCAACAAAAATGCACTTTAAGTCAAAGACCATAACTTGAGATTGGTAAATCCAAATGACATGGGACCAAAGGAATTGGTTAGAGGACTTCAAGACCTTTCCAAAATCTCCAAGAACATGTTCATATGATCAAAATTGAGCAAGATGTGCATTGGAGAAGTTGGGAAATTTTTGGGAATTTTCAAAAGTCAACTTTGCTCAAAACACATCATTTTTGCTAATGGGCCTTAAATTCCTTCTTGAAACTTTACTCAAAGCTTATGCATGACCCATTGAGATTATTTGAATTTATTTTCTTATTTTTATTAATTAATTGGATTTTTAATTGATTTTTAATTCATTTAATTCATTTAATTAATTTAAAATGTAGGAAATTCAAAGATATGATTTCTCAATCTTTTGGTGAAGCAAAGATGACCAATATATGCTGGAGATTTCGTGTGCCAATCAAGGATGTCAAAAACTCCAAATTTAGCAACTTTCTTCAATCAAAAAGATTGAAAAATATTTGATTTTCAATCAAATATTGAAACATCAATGCAATGGATTTCTTGGCAAGATTGTAACCTAATTCCCTTCCATTATATATACAGAACCTAAACCTAATGCCACACACGTGAGAATTGCTGCAAAAAGCCATATGCAACATTGAAAAAATCAAGAAAAACTTGAAAACTGTTTTCCATAACTTAACGTGATTCAAAGCTTTTTCTTGTTTCTAATATATTGCAGGAACTCTCAGAGACACATTGCAATCAAAATCAAGTGCTAACACTCAAGAAATCGCTCCACACGAACTCACAGTTTTCTTGACTTTTCCATAATCGTAACTCATGATTTATGCATAATTAACATGTTCTAATCATTGTTTTGCATTGCTTGAGTTCATACAAAGCTTTTGGCATAGGTTAATTGGACTGAAACGCCCTGAATCACGAATCACCATGAACGAATATTAGGGTTCCGAAGCTTTGATTTTGGGGCTTTCCACATCCAATAAAATCAGAACCCCTAATGCTTATGGTTGTATTCGTTAGGTTGAGACGATTTCAAATCACGTGTCGTGAACAATTTATATTAACCATAGGCTTGTTCGCTATTTTTCGTCCTTGCAGGTTGTGGGGGTTAAAAACCCCCGCTATTTAACTTTGTTTTACAGGGAATCTGGGGAAGACGAAGGACGTGTTAGTTCCTGGTTGGACGGTTTAAAATACGCGCGCGATTTGGTTTGTTTCCAGCACATGTGATTGTTTTGATATATTATATTTATTGCTTATCATAATATCAAAGCGTGCAAGTTGGTGGAGTGGTTGGCCAGGTGTTCAGCAAGCGTTGGGACCTGGGTTCGATCCCCAGGTCCACCAAAATTCCTATATTATTTTGTTTAACATGATTGCATGCAGGATTTTCAACGTGTTCTACCATGCGCCTCAAGCATCAGCCTGCCATGTGGCCACAATCCCCAATCCAATGGTCAAAAGATGAAGATCATGATGCTCATGAGTCAATGCGTTTCTGGACAATTCAGGAAAGTCAACAAAGGCTTGAGCTTAGTGGGCCAGATTGCTAATTAACCTCCATCTGGGCCCAGCACCCCCTGGTTCTATTATTCTTTTCTCTTTTATATTTTAATTGTTATTTAATTATTATAACTATTATTATTAATTGTTATAACTATTATTGTCATTATTTAATTTAACTCATAAATTATTATTTTCATAACAAATTCAGAAAATTAAAATGTAAATGTTTTTATTTATATTATTATTATCATTTATTATTTTCACTATTAATTATTATTTTGTAAATAAATGTAATTGATTAATTTAGTTGTTTTAAATTAGGTTAACATTAATCTTTTTCATAATAAATAAAATTAGCCTAGAATTAGGGTTTTCTTGATACTTTTAATTCTTTTTATTTTATTTTCATTAAAGACCTAAAAAACTAAAAAAAATACTTTTTCTTGTAAATAATTAATTAATTAGTTATTAGGTTTAATTTGAATTAATTGCAATAAAAAAGGACCAAATTTCTTTCTTTTCTCAAAAAGGGTTAAAACCCTAAGGATGTCCCGATTCAATTTCTTTGCGCGCACTTTATTATTTTGATTATATTGATGTATCTGCTCCAAGAATGTAATAGATAATTAGGACTCTTTTATCGCTTTCTTTACTTTCTCGCATTTATTTTCAAGGGTCATGTTTTTGGCGATGTAAATACCTGACGCCTTGTAATAGCGTAGATTCACTTTCCGCAATTTATTTCCCGCAAATTATTAACTGTTAACTATGCATGCAAGACTTGCCTGAAAAATAAAACCAACTCGTAGCTCACAATGATGCATGTTCAAAGATAAACATAAACTGAATCCTGACACACTCGCACATGCCACTCCTAGGGTACGCCTCACTTGGTTTCCTCGACGTGGTCATCAAGTATAGGGTGTTTTAGAGGTCGCCCTCCGGTCTAAAGATCCAGTTGCCTCGAAACGGTTGCCTCGGATGAAAAGGATCTAGGACATTAGGGTTACCGCTAAGGCGTCCTACTATTGCTTTGGTGACCACACATGTCCCTAATAATCGAATTGACCCGAATAACTCCAACGACGGTGCTACCTACTTCTCAATAGTGGGATGGTACTGTCTAAAGGACGTTTACACAGCCTAATTCCTTAGAGTAGGTAGATTTCTCCTGGGTACTTGCTCTTTAAAACAAAAACATCTTTTCGCACCTACACTTTCAAAAAGTTTTCAAACAAATACTTCATACACTCTTGAGGACTGATACAAGAGTTACCTAGAAGTTTTCCAAACGAAACTTTTTTCAAAATCCACAAACACTTGAAAAGCAAACAATTTTGGAAAACATAGTGAGCAAGTACCTAAGAGCCCGTGGATAACCACGGATAGAAAGGGTGCTAACACCTTCCCTTTCTATAATCTACCTCCCGAACCGAGAAACATCTCGAAAAGGAATTTTGATGTGCTTTTGTCCTTTCCTTGTTGGAGAAAATAAAAGACGGTGGCGACTCTTGCTTACCGCGACATTTCGCGAACCAGCATTTCAAAACAGTCAGTTCTGTGATCGGTGGAAATAGAACTGACTGTTTTGAAATGCTGGTTCGCGAAATATCGCGGTAAGCAAGACTCGCCACCGTCTTTTATGTTCTCCAACAAGGAAAGGACAAAAGCACAGCAAAATTCCTTTTCGATATGTTTCTCGGTTCAGGAGGTAGATTATAAAAAGGGATGGTGTTAGCACCCTTTCTATCCGTGGTTATCCACGGGCTCTTAGGTACTTGCTCACTATGTTTTCAAAAATTGTTTGCTTTTCTTGTGTTTGCGGGTTTTGAAAAAGTTTCATTTTGAAAACTTCTAGGTAACTCTTGTATCAGCCCTCAAGAGTGTATGAAGTGTTTGTTTGAAAACTTTTTGAAAGTGTAAGTGCAAAAAGTTGTTTTTGTTTTTGAAAGAGCAAGTACCCAGGAGAAATCTACCTACTCTAAGGAATTAGGCTGTGTAAGAGTCCTTTAGACAGTACTATCCCACTATTGAGAAGTAGGTAGCACCGTCATTGGAGTTATTCGGGTGAATTCGATTGTAAGGACATGTGTGGTCACCAAAGCAATAGTAGGACGCCTTAGCGGTAACCCTAATGTGCTAGATTCTTTTTTTATCCGAGGCAACCGTCTCGAGGCAACTGGATATTTAGACAGGAGGGCGACCTCTAAAACACCCTATACTTGATGACCACGTCAAGGCAACCAAGTGAGGCGTACCCTAGGAGTGGCATGTACATGTGTGTCAGGTTTCATGTTTAAATTGTCTTTGAACATGCATCATTGTGAGCTACGGGTTGATTTTATTTTTCATACAAGTCTTGTCATGCATAATTAACAGTTAATAATTGTGCAGAAAATAAATTGCGGAAAGTGAATCTACGCTATTACAAGGCGTCGGGTATTTACATCGCCAAAAACATAACTCTTGAAAATAAATGCGAGAAAATAAAGAAAGAGATAAAATCCCTAATTATCTATTACATTCTCGGAGCAGATACATAAATATGATCAAAATAAATATGCGCGAAAAGAAATTAAATCGGGGAAGTCTTTAGGGTTTTGACCCTTTTTGAGAAATGAAAGAAGTTTGGTCCTTTTTTGCATTTAATTAAATATTAACCTAATTCTAATTAATTAATTAAAAGAAAAAGTATTTTTTATGTTTTTTAGGTCTTAATGAAAATAAAATAAAAGGAATTAATATTGTCAGAGGAAAAACCCTAATTCTAAGTTTGTTTTATTTATTGTAAAAATTGTCAAAATTACCCTAATTAATAAAAGACTAAATTAATTAATTTGAACTTATTTACAAAAATAATTAAAAGGTGAGATTAATAATAATAATAATATAAATATTTACTGAATTTATTAGGAAAATAATAATTTGTGAGTTAAATAATAATAATAGTTATTAAAAGAAAATAAAAAGGAAAAAGAATAAACGAATAAAAAGAAAACCAGGGGGTGTGTTGGCCCATTAGGAGGTTAGAAAGCAAATTCCTGGCCCATTAACAATTCAGTCTGTAACACCCCTTCTAAATACCCAAATTAAAGGTAAAGATTAAAATCAGAAATAAAATTGCACGGAAGGGATGCCACAACACTCCTCACATTCCAAATGTTTTTAAGGAAAAACAGACATGGTATGTTTGAAAGTATAAGCATTCCAACACAAAACAAACATACTATAAATATTTACTTCATTCTCTCGTGCAAACGCAACGGAGTTTCATAATTTCACATCATCTCCATTTATGGAGGAATCAAAACATAATTCAAGGCATCAAGCCATCATAATTCAAATAAGCATATATTATCAAGTCTCACATATACAAAACATCATATACACGAATAAGGATTATATACATCATAATCCAAATACAAAATAGTCGGGTTTGACACTAATAAATTCCCCCCCATGTGTTACTACCAGAGCATCGACTCGACTCTAATCAAATAAAACAGATTGCAATCCAATGCATCCGTTAGCTAGCGCCTCGCGCTACCGTCCTCGGTACCTGCACAATGCCATCAAAAGCATTGGCCAACAAAAGGGTAAGAATTCCAATAATCATATAACATGTAAGTTTAAGTAAATGAAATGGCAATAAGTAAAGCAATACATAATGATCATGTTCATTTTATCACCTGTAGCATCCTTACTCAAGGAATCCATTTCCAACACATTAACCATGTAAACCGATTATCCGAATACTCACATCCTTGGCACATAACCATAATTCAAATAACAACAATATTGGCACATAATCAAAAACATCAACACACATACATATCATGCACAATTATACATGTGACTCACAACACGACTCAACGTATGCAAATGCGGTACCGACTCGTGGACCCAAAGTTCCACCACCTATGTTTCCCTTCCGGATCAAGGTCACTACGTCTTTTCCCACAATAGGGTCACCGTCTAGATATTGTGGACCCAAAGTTCCACCACCTATATTTCCCTTCCGGATCAAGGTCACTACGTCTTTTCCCACAATAGGGTCACCGTCTATATATTGTGGACCCAAAGTTCCACCACCTATATTTCCCTTCCGGATCAAGGTCACTACGTCTTTTCCCACAATAGGGTCACCGTCTATATATTGTGGACCCAAAGTTCCACCGTCTCTGTTTCAAGACCACCATGCCATGCAATGTACAATATAACCAATGCATGCAATTAAGACTCACAATGATCTTAACATACACATGCCATCAAATCCAACCAATGGAACATCAACTATTGTACATGCATGCATACATATAATTTATCAATCTCAACGTCAAGTAAAATGTATACAAACAAGATTACTTACTCAACCAAAACATAAACCATCAACTATCAACAATTCCAAATCGGAAAGTATATTTCAACATAAAGTCATTATCAATGAACCGGCATTATTCTCAATGTTTCTCATCGCGATCGAGTCACCGGAATGTAACTCGAACGGTTAGATTCGGGATTAAACTCAACTTATTTCATTCGCACTAAAATCGGGTCGATTCTTAAAAGTCGAAATTTCGCAAGACGAACTTCACTATGTCAAGCTACACGTCGGATTACACTAGCACGTCAATTTTCTTTGGATTCGGAGCAACTTGCTCCGTCGACGAATCTACCGAAATCGGAACACAAACGGGTTCTAAAGGAAGTGCGAAAATTAGAATTTTGGAGGCTACAGACGCATCAACACGGGCACCCGTGTGCTGCAACACGGCCCGTGTTGAGAGGCCACCAGAACGAGCCAAGAAATGCCAAGTCAGAGCAGCAACACGGGCACCCGTGTGCTGCAACACGGCCCGTGTTGTGAGGCCTGCGTGAAAACTCCACTCTTTTGAGTTTTTCTCATTCAACTACCATGGTTTTCTTTCCCATTTCAATACTCTTAATTTCCACAAGCTAGCACTTAATACACCCACAAACCATACTCCTAATCCAACTTTTCTAAACCATTCTAACAATCAACCAACAAAACCCTAAAAATCAACTATCAATTTTTACCCCTAAATCCAAAATATATCATACAAAAACCTAACAATATGAGATGGAGAATCAAACCCCTTACCTTGGTGTGGGTTTTCTTGAAACAAGATGATGAAGATGTTGTAACTCCACCCTAGCTTCCTTTCTTCTCTTCTCCTCTTTTCTTTCTTCTTTCTCCTCTCTTCTTTTCTTCTTCCTCTACTCTTACTAACTTCTCCTTTTTCTATTTTATAAAACTCTCTTTCTACTACTAACTTTCCTCCCTCTATCTTTCTAAAATTGTAATGTGGCCCCAACAATTATTTAATTCAAATTATAATATATAACCCTATTAAACAATATTACATTAATTAATATTTATTCTATATAAACCTAATCAAGCCAATTAATCAAACAAAGCCAAATATTACTACACACCAAATTAATATTACTCAAAATAGTATTTTATCATTATGAATATTTTTACTTCAAATAACCGAATTAACATTTAATCAAAAACGGGGTGTTACAACTCTCCCCCACTTGAAAGATTTTCGGCCTCGAAAATTTTGACCAAAACGAACAAATCGGGACATGCCTACGCATTCGTCCACTCAATCCTTGCGCTAATTAAACAACATAAAAAATACACCTAACACAAGGGCATCTCCCTAGCCATAACGTTTAGACAAGAACAACCATGCCGAGATGCGAAGCCCATACAATGCACTCGACAATCAACTAACACCCAACAACTAAACAAGTCGCAGACACACCGGTTCGCTCGAGAACTAAACAAACAAGATCGATACCATCCTAACGCCTCAACCATAGACTTAGTCATACACTCGAACCGACGCCTCGGAAACGAGTCATCAAAGGTAGGAACATAAAGTCCTACGACGCAACACCGACACCATCGCTAAAACAAAAACAACAAAATGGTTATACAAACCAAAACTGAAATAATCAGAAAGGATAAAACCACGCGTGCTACGCAAACACGAAAAGATGCCATCATTCAAGCATAAGTATGAACTCAAGAATTACACTTGCAGTTATCGCTCTCCTTCCAGAAAATCACAAGGTCACCTCGTCCTTGTAGATTACCAACGTACCACCCTTGAACAATACCAAGTTACCCAAACATAACTGAACTGCGACACACCACTCATCCTAGGACGTATACTGACGACTTGCGACTATAACTCACTAGCCCAAATCCAACAATCCCGCATACTCGCTAAAACTCAATGCTCGATACCTAAACCATGCTGTGTCACTTTATGCATAAGATGCCAACCGTAAAACAACTTGGTTAATCCTCAACTTCCCAATCACCCAAAATGGATACGTTCAAAGCGTACACCCATCAAGACACCTCGCAACATCAGCTTCATCAACTCGAAGAATCACTCTTTCATTCTCGATTGATCAACGTCCGTTGATCCTCTGAAATACACGACATAGTTTGACCTCTTCAAATACTGTCCAAATATTTCACTTGTGAAACTTCGATGTATACACTTGACTTCCACGAAGTCTTCCCTTATAACAATTCAATTCCCAGAGTTTAATTAAGTAATCACCATCCTCGCATCGCCGCAACGATTAATACACTGATTTCTTATTCGAAACATCTCTCATATCTTTCAATCTTCTAAAGTGGTAATCCAAACCAAACACTCTCTCAAGAACTCTACTCAGCAATTTCGTCTCATACTCCTGAAATTACAACATAGTTTGGACTTAGAACCATAACATCAATTTCTATGGAATCCAACATAAACACCGTCGCGACCGACTTCAGTCACAAATAGAACATCTTCCTCTATAAAACATCAATCATCTTTAAGTACCTGTGGTTACCAAACCATCATCAAATTCCTTACCGCTAAGACTTATTTTAGTCGTAATCTAATAATCCACCGCGACCATTAGTATCCGGCGAAATCCATATGGTAGTAGTGAACGAATCCTTAATAACCTTCTGAGTTTAATCTCAACAAGCGTCTCAAAACAAACATGCAACATTCTTTCAAAATAATAAATCTCAAATAAGATATTCTTGGGTTATCCTTAATATCAACTTAATAAACTCAACAACAGACGAAGTCTCTTATAGATTCATTCTCAACTTGAATTGTCTTCAACAATTCTAATCTCCTTGTCGTTAACATCTGTACCTATAAGGTTCCAATGAGCATAACTGCATCAAACTCTAACTCCCGCATCCGATAATTTTCCATAAGAAAAATCGAATCGTTCTAAGGTAGTAATACACTTTTCCAACTCTATGTCGAAATACATCTTACGTCCAAAACAAAATATCATAACACGTCGCACCAGGTTCTTCAGTACAAAAAAAAACCAAAATCAAGGCATTCTCTAAACTTTCCACCGGCTAAAACAAATTCGCTTCCCATTGCGAAGTCCAATTAGTGACTTAACCATTCCGGGTCAAAATACTCACGATCAATACCAACTCATAAAAACATCTTCCATCGAACTCACAAAGTTAACCATCCAAAACAAAAGAACTTCTAAACTATGAATTAGCCCCTGAAAGTCTTCGACAAGACACAAAATAAATCTTCGCGGAACTGTCCAAAATATTTCCGTCTAAGTTGCTTACTTAAGACACTCACGTCCAACAGTTCCAAAACTCCTTCTTTAGAGGGCTCAACATGCTCCAATCTAACTCCACTACTGATAACGCAACACTCGGATGCTTGCCACAATCCCTTAACTTGATGTAAACCAAATAATATCCATGAACACGAAACAACTCTTCAGCTACTCATGAGAGTACTGTTGGAATATTTCAAAATCTTACCTGACGCATTAGTCACACTAATGACATCAGCTTATACTCGCCCGGACCATACACTATCTTGAAAAGCATTACCTGAACATCTTCAACCCTCACACTAACCCATAGGCAGCCAGACTTCAAAATGATCTCACTAAACACATAAACTCCAAATAACTGCTTCACTTAAATATCAATCCTCTGAAGCAGACACTCGTCCTCAACATCCGCTTCATTCCTTGACTACAAACGACACACCAACTTAGGTAACCTTTGCTCTTCTCGAACAACACAATCGGCGCACTCCACGGCGAACCACTCGAACAAACAAACTCTACTAAAACCAATATTCAAGTTGACTCTTCAACTCTAATTCAGAAACAAACATCCCTTAAGGATACTTCGAATCCCAACTAGTTCCAGAAACTAAATCCATCAAAACTTCACCTCGCACTACAGCGGTAATTCACTCACATTTCCACAAAAGGTTTCGGAGGAATCACAACAAGAAGCTCGCTTGCCAAAAATCTTATTTCTCACCAAAATCCAAATTCGCCCACAACTCAAGTAACCATGCACTGCCTTGTGTCAACTCATCTGCTTCACACTCTAATAAGTTGGCAAGACAAGTCTATCCCAAACAACACAATTCCCGACTACTATCAACAAGAGATTAAGGATGATCAGTCCCTCAATTTGTCAATGGACAGTCGACAACCATGAGGTGGCATTAACCATCGTTACCAAACCACACATCATCTTCAATCTTACCCCTCAAGCTACTTAAACATAACCATGCTTGAAGCATCAACTGTTCGGCACTACTTACATCTTACAATCGGCGGTATACTGAACCAACCTCTTGCACAAAACTTCAGAGAAGAAACTTTTCCCCCCACTTATTTCACACGTACCTCTGCAGACAACGAAAAGGAAACAAACAAGTACCGACAGTGTTTCACACACAAGTCGCGTACCAAAAGGGATTAAACACATAAACAACCTGGCCGATAGACCGACCTGCTCTGATACCACTATTGTAACACCCCTTCTAAATACCCAAATTAAAGGTAAAGATTAAAATCAGAGAAATAAAATTGCACGGAAGGGATGCCACAACACTCATCACATTCCAAATGTTTTTAAGGAAAAACAGACAGGGTATGTTTGAAAGTATAAGCATTCCAACACAAAACAAACATACTATAAATATTTACTTCATTCTCTCGTGCAAACGCAACGGAGTTTCATAATTTCACATCATCTCCATTTATGGAGGAATCAAAACATAATTCAAGGCATCAAGCCATCATAATTCAAATAAGCATATATTATCAAGTCTCACATATACAAAACATCATATACACGAATAAGGATTATATACATCATAATCCAAATAAAAAATAGTCGGGTTTAACACTAATAAATTCCCCCCCCCCATGTGTTACTACCAGAGCATCGACTCGACTCTAATCAAATAAAACAGATTGCAATCCAATGCATCCGTTAGCTAGCGCCTCGCGCTACCGTCCTCGGTACCTGCACAATGCCATCAAAAGCATTGGCCAACAAAAGGGTAAGAATTCCAATAATCATATAACATGTAAGTTTAAGTAAATGAAATGGCAATAAGTAAAGCAATACATAATGATCATGTTCATTTTATCACCTGTAGCATCCTTACTCAAGGAATCCATTTCCAACACATTAACCATGTAAACCGATTATCCGAATACTCACATCCTTGGCACATAACCATAATTCAAATAACAACAATATTGGCACATAATCAAACACATCAACACACATACATATCATGCACAATTATACATGTGACTCACAACACGACTCAACGTATGCAAATGCGGTACCGACTCGTGGACCCAAAGTTCCACCACCTATGTTTCCCTTCCGGATCAAGGTCACTACGTCTTTTCCCACAATAGGGTCATCGTCTAGATATTGTGGACCCAAAGTTCCACCACCTATATTTCCCTTCCGGATCAAGGTCACTACGTCTTTTCCCACAATAGGGTCACCGTCTATATATTATGGACCCAAAGTTCCACCACCTATATTTCCCTTCCGGATCAAGGTCACTACGTCTTTTCCCATAATAGGGTCACCGTCTATATATTGTGGACCCAAAGTTCCACCGTCTCTGTTTCAAGACCACCATGCCATGCAATGTACAATATAACCAATGCATGCAATTAAGACTCACAATGATCTTAACTTACACATGCCATCAAATCCAACCAATGGAACATCAACTATTGTACATGCATGCATACATATAATTTATCAATCTCAACGTCAAGTAAAATGTATACAAACAAGATTACTTACTCAACCAAAACATAAACCATCAACTATCAACAATTCCAAATCGGAAAGTATATTTCAACATAAAGTCATTATCAATGAACCGACATTATTCTCAATGTTTCTCATCGCGATCGAGTCACCGGAATGTAACTCGAACGGTTAGATTCGGGATTAAACTCAACTTATTTCATTCGCACTAAAATCGGGTCGATTCTTAAAAGTCGAAATTTCGCAAGACGAACTTCACTACGTCAAGCTACACGTCGGATTACACTAGCACGTCAATTTTCTTTGGATTCGGAGCAACTTGCTCCGTCGACGAATCTACCGAAATCGGAACACAAACGGGTTCTAAAGGAAGTGTGAAAATTAGAATTTTGGAGGCTACAGACGCATCAACACGGGCACCCGTGTGCTGCAACACGGCCCGTGTTGAGAGGCCACCAGAACGAGCCAAGAAATGCCAAGTCAGAGCAGCAACACGGGCACCCGTGTGCTGCAACACGGCCCGTGTTGTGAGGCCTGCGTGAAAACTCCACTCTTTTGAGTTTTTCTCATTCAACTACCATGGTTTTCTTTCCCATTTCAATACTCTTAATTTCCACAAGCTAGCACTTAATACACCCACAAACCATACTCCTAATCCAACTTTTCTAAACCATTCTAACAATCAACCAACAAAACCCTAAAATTCAACTATCAATTTTTACCCCTAAATCCAAAATATATCATACAAAAACCTAACAATATGAGATGGAGAATCAAACCCCTTACCTTGGTGTGGGTTTTCTTGAAACAAGATGATGAAGATGTTGTAACTCCACCCTAGCTTCCTTTCTTCTCTTCTCCTCTTTTCTTTCTTCTTTCTCCTCTCTTCTTTTCTTCTTCCTCTACTCTTACTAACTTCTCCTTTTTCTATTTTATAAAACTCTCTTTCTACTACTAACTTTCCTCCCTCTATCTTTCTAAAATTGTAATTTGTCCCCAACAATTATTTAATTCAAATTATAATATATAACCCTATTAAACAATATTACATTAATTAATATTTATTCTATATAAACCTAATCAAGCCAATTAATCAAACAAAGCCAAATATTACTACACACCAAATTAATATTACTCAAAATAGTATTTTATCATTATGAATATTTTTACTTCAAATAACCGAATTAACATTTAATCAAAAACGGGGTGTTACACAGTCCATTGACTTTTCCTAATTGGCTGCGTGTTCATTGACCAGGAGTACGGTGAGGCTCATCTCATGGACATCAGATTCAATGTTATGGCCACTTGGCGCGCTAGGATGTGAGGTGCATGGTGTTTATCATCTGGAAGCCTGCACGTGATCATATAAGAAAAAAATAGAAACAAAGGTTTGGGGGGACCTGGGAATCAAAACCAGGTCCCAGTGGTTAACGTCCACCTCACTAGCCACTCAGCCACTTGCCTGCATTTGTTAGTAAGATAAACAATGAATATAATATATAAAAGTCAGTGCATATGTTGTAAAACAAATAAAGCGCGCGTTTTCATTTGAATGGACTAATCAGAAGCCAACACGTCTTCATCTTCCTCGTTTCCCTGTAAAAAGAACAAAGAGATAGCGGGGTTTTTTAACCCCCACAACCTGCATCCACGAATAATAGCAATTAGCTCCCTAGGCTATATAAATATGGCGCGATGGTTGGGTTAAATTCGTCTGGTTGTCAGGATTACAACCATGTGCATTAGGGGTCTCAATTTTCTGGATGTGGAAAGCCCCAAAATCAAAGCTTCGGAACCCTAATATTCATTCATGGTGATTTGTGATTCAGGGTGTTTCAGTCCAATTAACCTATGCCAAAAGCTTTGTACAGTCCCTATGAACACAAAACAATCAACAAAACATGTTAATGATGCATGAATCAAAGTATGCGATTATGAAAAAAACTCCAAACCGTGAAACTGTTATCCTTGGATTCTTTGAGCTTTAGCGTGTGGTTTTGATTCCTACACGTTCCTGGGGACCTCTGCAACGTATTAGAAGCAATCAAAAGCTTTGAATTGGTCTGGAAATTAGAAAACAGTTTTCAAGTTTTCTTGATTTTTTCAATATTGGCTATGGCTTTCTGCAGCAATTCTCACGTCCAATGCATTAGGTTTAGCTTGTGCATATATAGTAGAATGGATTTAGGTTAAATCTTTGCCAAGAGATCCATGGAATTGATGTTCCAATATTTGATTGAAAATCAAATATTTTTCAATCTTTTTGATTGGAGAAAGTTGCTAAATTTGGAGTTTTTGATATCCTTGATTGGCACACGAAATCTCCAGCATATATTGGTCATCTTTGCTTCACCAAAAGATTGAGAAATCATATCTTTGAATTTCCTACATTTTAAATTAATTAAATGAATTAAAATCAATTAAAAATCCAATTAATTAATAAAAAATAAGAAAATAATTCAATTTAATCTCAATGGGTCGTGCATAAGCCTTGGATAAAGATTCAAGAAGAAATTTGAGGCCCATTAGCAAAAATGAGGTGTTTTGAGCAAAGTTGACTTTTGCGAATCCACAAACATTTCCCAACTTCTCCAATGCATATCTTGCTAAATTTTGATCATATGACCATGTTCTTGGACATTTTGGAAAGGTCTTGAAGTCCTCTAACCAATGCCTTTGGTCCCATGTCATTTGGATTTACCAAACTCAAGTTATGGTCTTTGACTTAAAATGCATTTTTGTTGACTTTTGAAATTAACCTATAATGTAGAAATTGATAACTTTTTGTGAGAGCATTTCTTGGACTTGGAATGTGAAGATGAGTTGTAGGAAATGTCATCCCCTTCAAAATGAGCATTGGATGGGATTTTTATGATGAACCATGAAAAAGTTATGCCTTGGTCAAGATACAGTTGACTTTTCTGCTGTCCAAAAATAGTAACTTTTGCATCTTTGATGATTTTTGAGCCATGCTTGAGGAATCATGATCAAGACTTGATCAAATGATGATTGTGTGCTCAAAATAATATGTTGACAAAAAAATATGACTTTTGACTGTAAAATGACCATTTTGCCCCTGCAGTTGATTGTGAATCAAATGAAGCTTTTGACTGTGCAATTTGGCATTGTAAGACTTGAGACTTAACATATAGATGCTTGACAATGCATATGAGCCTATGGGACTTGATTGAACCATTGAAAACCTCAAATTCCTTGAGAGAACCAAAACCCTAATTTTGACTGGCTTATGAGGCATTTGGACTGTGTAATCCTTGAGAAATCTTGAACCATTTGAAGATGATTCTTGATAAATCTTGAGGAATATGGGAGGGAAAGTTTTGGGGTACAACAGTTGCCCCTGTTCAATCTTCTTAGATCTGAGGATGTAGATTGGCTTGCGTGCCTTTCGTGATCCGAAGGTGGAAGATGATTGAACACTAGAGTGCCCACAAATTAGCACTCGCATGGTGTGGTATCAACAAGGTGATGTCGGGAATGGGCTTACAGATTCCATTTGGAGAGATGATGGATAGGAGGATGGGATTATAGATGCCATCTGGAGATGAGACAGAATCTTGTCGGGAATGGGCTTATGGATGCCATTTGGATGGATGATGGATAAGAGTGGAGATGGGCTTAAAGATGCCATCCAGGGGATTGTTGGTAGAAGGATGGGCTTATAGATTCCATATGGAGATCGTTTGTTTAATTGTAACTTTGTAAGTTGGAAGAGGGAACCTGTGCAGGGTTGCCCGATGATGAGCTCGTGTAAAACTGCATCTTTGAAGGAAGGAAACCTGTGTAGGGTTGACTAATGACGAGTTCGTGTGAAACTGCATCTTTGAAGGAAGGAAACCTGTGTAGGGTTGACTGATGATGAGCCTGTGTGAAACTGCATCGGGAATTGAGAAGGAAACCTGTGTAGGGTTTCTTGAAGACGAGTCCGTGTAAAACTGCATCTTGGAAAGAAGGAAACCTATGTAGGGTTGACTGATGATGAGTCCGTGTGAAACTGCATCCTGGAAGAAAGAAAACCTGTGTAGGGTTTTTTGATGACGAGTCCGTGTAAAACTGCATCTTTGGAAAGAGAGAACCTGTGTAGGGCTTCTTGATGACGAGTCCGTGTAAGACTTCATCTTTGGAAAGAGAGAACCTGTGTTGAGTTTCTTGGTGACGAGTCCGTGTAAAACTACGTCTGGAGAGAGAGAACCCGTGTAGGGTTACTTCGGGATAAGTTCGTGTAAAACTTATGGAGGAACCGGGGTAAGGTTACTGCAGGATAAGTTCGTGTAAAACTTCTGGATGAACGGGGTGAGGTTACTGTGAGATAAGTCCATGTAAGACTTCTGGATGAACCGGGGTAAGGTTACTTTGGATAAGTTCGTGTATAACTTCTGGATGAACCGGGGTGAGGTTACTGTGAGATAAGTCCGTGTGAGACTTCTGGATGAACCGGGGTAAGGTTACTTTGGATAAGTTTGTGTAAAACTTCTGGATGAACCGGGGTAAGGTTACTTTGGATAAGTCTGTGTGAGACTTCTGGTTGAACCGGGGTAAGGTTACCTTGAGATAAGTCCGTGTAAAACTTCGTCTTGGAACTGAGGAGGAACCGGTGTAGGGTTGCCTGAGGACGAATCCGTGTAAAACTTCATCTTGGAAGGGAGGAGAAACCTGTGTAGGGTTACTTTGATGATGAGTCCGTGTAAAACTCCATCGTGGAAATGAGGAGGAACCGGTGTAGGGTTGCCTGAGGATAAGTCCGTGTAAAACTTCATCTGAAATTGAGAGGGAATTGGTGTAGGGTTTCCTGATGATGAGTCTATGTAAAACTACATCTGATGTTGAGAAGGAACCGGTGTAGGGTTTCCTGATGATGAGTCCGTGTAAAACTACATCTGAAGTAGAAGGAACCGGTGTAGGGTTGCCTGAGGATGAGTCCGTGTAAAACTACATCTGAGATTGAGAAGGAACCAGTGTAGGGTTGCCTCATGATGATGAAGTAGATAATTGTCCTGTCTGGTTTCAGGTATTAACCCACGATTAGTCGTCCACAGAATTTTCCTGGCTTGTTACAGGTGTTAATCTGGAACTGCAAGGGTAGATGGTAATCATCTTTTGATTGACCTTTTCCTGAAAAGGCAAAGTATTAGTTGTATGCAATGTTATGATGTATGAAATGCATGATGCCATGATGTTCTCAAAAATAAATGAGATCGTGTCGTATGCACTTTATCATGTATGATGTAAAATGTGATATGTTTATGAATGTATTTTCGTCAGGGAACATAAATCCTTGACGAATGTCGGGAATTTTGCTAAATCCAGGGCTGATGTTTGAAGAGTAGAGTTCTTCGCTTCCGCTGGGGATGATGAACAAAGGTGATTGCAAGAATAAGCCGGTAGGAGAAGCTGACTCCGTTGGGGAATAAACCTGGTGAGGAGATTACTCTGTGGGGAATTACTCTGTAGGGAGAGATGCTTCGCTGAGATTTTAACGATGACTCCGCTGGGGATTCCATTGATAAGCTCTATTGGGGACTTTGATGAACTCCGTTGGGGGATAGGAAGAACTTCGCTGAGGACGATCTTTCTATTGCAATTTGCTGAGGATAACCCAGTTAGACTCTGGTGGGGAATAACCTTCTGAATTTAGCTGAGGAGATGCATTCGTATTCTGCAAGGGACAAGCTTCCAGAATCTACTGGGGAGATGGTTCAACTCTCTTAGGGAAACTTTTTTTTGGACTGCACTGGGGAATGGCTCTACTGGGGTGCCGGGATTCCGCCGGGGAACAATCTTATATTTCCGTCGAGGAATATTAAGACTGCCGGGGATGCTTGCTGATGAATATCTATACTCCGCTGGGGAATATTGAGATCTTCTGGGGATACCCAACTTCCTTAGGGCTGACAGTAGCCTAACTCTGCTCGGGGGAGAGTATTGCTGACTTGCTAGAGATATTGTGCCTTTTTAGGGCTGATGGGAGACCAACTCTGCTTGGGGAGTGAAGGTATCTTGGTACCTTGGTGGATAGAGCGGTTTGTACAGTTCGGACGATTCTTATTGCCCCAGTTTCTGTGGGAGAAGGTACCTGTGGAGGTGCTTGATAACTGCCGGTTGACAAATCTTCTTCTGGTAGGCAAGTGATGAAATGCCGGGACATAGTCGTATGCTTTTGATCCCTAACTTTTTCCTGGACCGCCCTTTCGGGTTTTCAGTCCACCGGGATACCCATTTTTGCTCAAGCCGCCTTTTCAGGTTTTCGACTTGCCGGTTGTACAGATTTTTTTATTTTCATCCCTTATTTTTGCCCGAACCCTTTTGGTTCTCCGGGAAGCCCTTATTTTTCCTAGGTGTGTCAACCTAGCGGGTCTTTGGTTGTGCGTAGTATTTTTTCGACTATGCCCATGCTCTCAGGATGTAGGGAGTTGTTGTGTCGCCATACTACCAGAAGATGTCTGATCAGGCAAGATTCGTTGCTGGAATTCATGTCCAATGCCCCAAGTGACTCAAATGGAAATTTTCCCCTGGCTATTTGGCATTTTTAAGAGATTCCTTGAATCTTGACTGGACTGCCCCAGATGACGGACCATGATCATACCTGCCCCTTGATTGGAAGTATTTTTCCACTTGAGATTTGTGTTCATCAAATATTCGTCGTGCGAATTTCTCTGCGGTTCGAACAAATAGTCATATGCAAACAATGTTATATCAAGAATGCAAAGCTTATGTCTGTTTTGAAGTTTTTGAAAATGCAGTTTTCAATAAAACAAGTGATTTTTTTTTTTGTAAAATGTGACGTCAACTCATGATTTTACAGTATACCCTACAGGAGTCAGGATACCTTTTGTAATAGTATGCTTTTGAACTAACCCATGCTTCATCTAGGACTTTTAAGGGTTATAACGTGGCCTGGTTCACGGTTTAAGAAACAAAGGATAAAGGCTCAAAGTATATTTGTACCCACCCGCTCTTCGCGATGTTCTTCGATCCTAAACTCAGCTAATCATGCATTAGACCTTGTTTGAGTCTTTGCTTTGATATTCCAGTGATGGTTCGGATACTGAAAGTTTATTTTGAATAGACAGACATCATTTTTTTTGTTGAGGGTTTGTAGAACCTCTTTCTTTTTTGATTTTGTTATCCCTGTTTTTTTGCCTGAACTGTTTCTTTTGTGATTACAGTCAGCGGGATGCCCCAGTTTTTGTAAGTCTCCTTCATATATTTTGACTTAATGGGCTTTTATTTCTGAGAGATAATGACTGCCTGTCTTTACGATTATAAGTCACCATCACTGTCTTTTTGTCTCGGAAGGACTTCTTTGATGCCATTCATTGTGCACCTGGATCAGCTGAGAAAACTACCCTGCCCCAGGTTATGATTAAGGGTTTTAATTTTTGAAAAGAAAAACTCCAACTTCTTTGGCTCAAAGGGTTTGACTAGGGATTATCTTCCTTATAACTCCACTGTTTAGGATTTGAAACAATGCCTGTACCTCATCAGCGGGGTCTGTTCAAAAGCATATTGTAAAGATCATGGTATCGTTTTCGTCATCCTCCCTCAAAAGGCTTAGAATTTTTAATCGAGAGTTGAACATCAAAACAATAAAAGCAATTTTGAATATAGCGAACACAATTACTTCAAAACAGACACGTGTAATGCATTAATGAAATAAGAGAGTTTGACATGATAATTGTTTGAATAAGCAAAGAAAAATACAATATCATAATTCAAATGAACAAAAGTGCTTTCAATCCTAGCCGTGTTTTGGCAAGGGAGCAGTGATCACATTGGGAGTCTCAGAAGGCTCGAATTCGATCTCCTTAGCATCAATCATATTTTGAATCTTGTATTTCAGCGCCTAACAATCGTCAGTATCGTGCCCCGAGCTACCGGAATGATAAGCACACCTCGCATCTGGGTTGTAGTTTGGAGAAGAAGTCTTAGGGTTCGCAGGAGGGTTTATCACCGCAATCAAATTCATCTTCAACATGTGCTGCAGTGCTTGTGACAATGGCATGTTAATGTTGGTGAACTGTCTTTTAGGCTCGTCTGGCCTTCGCTGATTTCCCTTTTGCGGTTGTCAGCGAGACGCAGAACCAGAGATCATGACTGCCCCTACATGTTGGTCACGACGACTCTTTTGACTGTACGCAGCATTGGACTCTTTCTTCCCACTGTAAGGCTTTTTCTGAGCCTCGGAAGGTGTAGCCTCTTGAATCTTCCCAGCCTTGATACCAGCTTCAATTCTTTCCCCAGTCAAGATAAGGTCTGTAAACCCAGCAGAAGAATTTCCAATCAGATGGTTTAAGAACGGACCAGACAGGGTCCCCAGGAACATATCCACAAGCTAACGGTCAGTTAAAGGTGGCTGCACCCTTCCAGCAAGGTCTCTCCACTTTCGAGCATATTCCTTGAATCCTTCACCCGTCCCTAGTGACATACCCTGGAGTTGGGTACGCGTAGGAGCGAGGTCAGAATTATATTGATACTGCTTATAAAATGCAGTAGCCAAGTCCTCCCAGTTACGAATACTGGCTCCATCCAGCTGATAGAACCATTCGAGTTGAGTCCCTGAAAGACTATCCTGAAAGAAATGGATCCACAAATTCTTGTCAGCGGTGTAAGGCTGGATCTTCCTCACATACGATCGGAGGTGCAGTTTAGGACAGGAAGCTCTGTCGTACTTTGCAAAAGCAGGTGCCTTGAACTTGTGGGGGATCACCACCCCAGAGGATAAGCCTAGGTCTCCAAAGTCCAAACCGGGCACATGTTGAATCTCCATAGCACTCAGGCGGTCTTCCAACTGTTTATACCTCTCCTCGGCATGAGGATACTGTTCATCGTTATAATCCGTCTCGTTGTCGGAGACCACGGGACTAGGAACCCTTCTCTCTTGGGGACTGTCTTTCCCTACAGAGGAAGTAGTCAGATCCACCTCATTCTGTAATCCATTCCCAGATCTGCGTCTAGTGTTGAACAAAACAGTCCTCTTCTTCTTCTTCTTCCTTTCCTTCAGAATCAGAGTCTTTAAATCCTGTTGACCCTGGGCTAGGCTCATAATCAACTCCTGGAACTGGGCATTCTGGGCTTGGAGGCCCTTGATAGCTTGTTCAGCGGAAGGTTCAGTAGACATGATGATTGCTGAAATAAACAGCGAAGAAGATAAGTGACTTGTAAAAGGGTACCTGTAATGCAATGATATGTATGATATGCATGCAATGTTTTCAAGGATCTCGCGGGGTAAACAGAGAAACTTGTTAGAATTTGAATCTAGTAGCTTGATTGAAGGAACTTCATGTTGTTGAGAGTCCTTCTTCAAGAGTCAAGGCTCACCATATCGAGTGGGTCATAGCCCCTGACTTAAGTTATCATGTTTTGATCTCCAAACAACCTTGGCTAGAGGAAAATAAATCCCCTTTGCCCCTTGCTAGACAGTTGGTTCATCATGACCTGCATCACAAACCCTCGAGATCCTTGAAATGGGTTAGTCCTCATGCAAGATGCATGCAATGTTATGATGGTATGATGTTATGTACGTGGATGCAAGGGTGTGAGGTGTAAGTAAGCCCTGTAATAAGTCCAGATTAAGGACTGTAAACAAAACCTACAAGGAACTCATGTGTCAGATAACAAGAATGTGCAAGTAGCTCAAGTTTGAAGGCACACAAGTCACACAAAAGAGCCCTTAGATTTCAGGCCGGCATGAAGTTTAGGTACTACCCTCTTTCAGTTTCAGTTGGTTAAGACTTGTCCTAGAAAATAGTAACCGGGTCCTAGAGGATCTCAATATCACTGACTACCCTCAATCGGTCATAACTCCAGCTTCGCAATTTTTTCTTGCGGCCGGAACCATCGCGAGAGTTTAGCCTCAATGAGTGTAGCATACTGCTACTGTTCTATGGCCAAGTTGGGTTAATTTAAGGTTCTAAGGTCGGTTGGTGCTTAATGACTCCTCAGAAGACCCATATTCTCCTCGTTCCAACACAAGGGATATCGGTACAGACCAAGGTGTCACACCAACGTAGTTATAGCTTCACCTGTGTCGGTCTACGCCGGACAGGTCCCTCACAGTTTATTGCTACCTAAAGGGTATTCCCCAGATCCAGGTTAGGATCTATGAAACTCCGATGCAAGCCCACAATATTAAAGCAATCAAGGCATACAATTGAAAACATAGAATGATCTAATCCTAAGGTACACCTCACTTATAGAATCCCCAACAGAGTCGCCAGTTCTGTGATCGGTGGAAATAGAACTGACTGTTTTGAAATGCTGGTTCACGAAATGTCGTGGTAAGCAAGAGTTGCCACCGTCTTTTATGTTCTCCAACAAGGAAAGGACAAAAGCACATCAAAATTCCTTTTCAAGATGTTTCTCGGTTCGGGAGGTAAATTATAGAAAGGGAAGGTGTTAGCACCCTTTCTATCTGTGGTTATCCACGGGCTCTTAGGTACTTGTTCACTATGTTTTCAAAAATTGTTTGCTTTTCTTGTGTTTGCGGGTTTTGAAAAAGTTTCGTTTTGAAAACTTCTAGGTAACTCTTGTATCAGTCCTCAAGAGTGTATAAAGTGTTTGTTTGAAAACTTTTTGAAAGTGTAAGTGCGAAAAGTTGTTTTTGTTTTTGAAAGAGCAAGTACCCAGGAGAAATCTACCTACTCTAAGGAATTAGGCTGTGTAAGAGTCCTTTAGACAGTACTATCCCACTATTGAGAAGTAGGTAGCACCGTCATTGGAGTTATTCGGGTGAATTCGATTGTAAGGACATGTGTGGTCACCAAAGCAATAGTAGGACGCCTTAGCGGTAACCCTAATGTGCTAGATCTTTTTTTTATCCGAGGCAACCGTCTCGAGGCAACTGGATCTTTAGACAGGAGGGCGACCTCTAAAACACCCTATACTTGATGACCACGTCAAGGCAACCAAGTGAGGCGTACCCTAGGAGTGGCATGTACATGTGTGTCAGGTTTCATGTTTAAATTGTCTTTGAACATGCATCATTGTGAGCTACGGGTTGATTTTATTTTTCATACAAGTCTTGTCATGCATAATTAACAGTTAATAATTGTGCGGAAAATAAATTGCGAAAAGTGAATCTACGCTATTACAAGGCGTCGGGTATTTACATCGCCAAAAACATAACCCTTGAAAATAAATGCGAGAAAATAAAGAAAGCGATAAAAGCCCTAATTATCTATTACATTCTCGGAGCAGATACATAAATATGATCAAAATAAATATGCGCGAAAAGAAATTAAATCGGGGAAGTCTTTAGGGTTTTGACCCTTTTTGAGAAAGGAAAGAAGTTTGGTCCTTTTTTGCATTTAATTAAATATTAACCTAATTCTAATTAATTAATTAAAAGAAAAAGTATTTTTTTATGTTTTTTAGGTCTTAATGAAAATAAAATAAAAGGAATTAAAATTGTCAGAGGAAAAACCCTAATTCTAAGTTTGTTTTATTTATTGTAAAAATTGTCAAAATTACCCTAATTAATAAAAGACTAAATTAATTAATTTGAATTTATTTACAAAAATAATTAAAAGGTGAGATTAATAATAATAATAATAATATAAATATTTAGTGAATTTATTAGGAAAATAATAATTTGTGAGTTAAATAATAATAATAGTTATTAAAAGAAAATAAAAAGGAAAAAGAATAAAAGAATAAAAAGAAAACCAGCGGGTGTGTTGGCCCATTAGGAGGTTAGAAAGCAAATTCCTGGCCCATTAACAATTCAGTCCATTGACTTTTCCTGATTGGCTGCGTGTTCATTGACCAGGAGTACGTTGAGGCTCATCTCATGGCCATCAGATTCAATGTTATGGCCACTTGGCGCGCTAGGATGTGAGGTGCATGGTGTTTACCATCTGGAAGCCTGCACGTGAGCATATAAGAAAAAAATAGAAACAAAGGTTTGGGGGGACCTGGGAATCGAACCCAGGTCCCAGTGGTTAACATCCACCTCACTAGCCACTTGCCTGCATTTGTTAGTAAGATAAACAATGAATATAATATATAAAAGTCAGTGCATATGTTGTAAAACAAATAAAGCGCGCATTTTCATTTGAATGGACTAATCAGAAGCCAGCATGTCTTCATCTTCCTCGTTTCCCTGTAAAAAGAACAAATAGATAGCGGGGGGTTTTAACCCCCACAACCTGCATCCACGAATAATAGCGATTAGCTCCCTAGGCTATATAAATATGGCGCGATGGTTGGGTTAAATTCATCTAGTTCTCAGGATTACAACCATGTGCATTAGGGGTCTCAATTTTACTGGATGTGGAAAGCCCCAAAATCAAAGCTTCGGAACCCTAATATTCGTTCATGGTGATTTGTGATTCAGGGTGTTTCAGTCCAATTAACCTATGCCAAAAGCTTTGTACAGTCCCTATGAACACAAAACAATCAACAAAACATGTTAATGATGCATGAATCAAAGTATGCGATTATGAAAAAAACTCCAAACCGTGAAACTGTTATCCTTGGATTCTTTGAGCTTTAGCGTGTGGTTTTGATTCCTACACGTTCCTGGGGACCTCTGCAACGTATTAGAAGCAATCAAAAGCTTTGAATTGGTCTGGAAATTAGAAAACAGTTTTCAAATTTTCTTGATTTTTTCAATATTGGCTATGGCTTTCTGCAGCAATTCTCACGTCCAATGCATTAGGTTTAGCTTGTGCATATATAGTAGAATGGATTTAGGTTAAATCTTTGCCAAGAGATCCATGGAATTGATGTTCCAATATTTGATTGAAAATCAAATATTTTTCAATCTTTTTGATTGGAGAAAGTTGCTAAATTTGGATTTTTTGATATCCTTGATTGGCACACGAAATCTCCAGCATATATTGGTCATCTTTGCTTCACCAAAAGATTGAGAAATCATATCTTTGAATTTCCTACATTTTAAATTAATTAAATGAATTAAAATCAATTAAAAATCCAATTAATTAATAAAAAATAAGAAAATAATTCAATTTAATCTCAATGGGTCGTGAATAAGCCTTGGATAAAGATTCAAGAAGAAATTTGAGGCCCGTTAGCAAAAATGAGGTGTTTTGAGCAAAGTTGACTTTTGCAAATCCACAAAAATTTCCCAACTTCTCCAATGCATATATTTCTCAATTTTGATCATATGACCATGTTCTTGGACATTTTGGAAAGATCTTGAAGTCCTCTAACCAATGCCTTTGGTCCCATGTCATTTGGATTTACCAATCTCAAGTTATGGTCTTTGACTTAAAATGCATTTTTGTTGACTTTTGAAATTGACCTATAATGTAGAAATTGATAACTTTTTGTGAGAGCATTTCTTGGACTTGGAATGTGAAGATGAGTTATAGGAAATGCCATCCCCTTCAAAATGAGCATTGGATGGGATTTTTCTGATGAACCATGAAAAAGTTATGCCTTGGTCAAGATACAGTTGACTTTTCTGCTGTCCAAAAATAGTAACTTTTGCATCTTTGATGATTTTTGAGCCATGCTTGAGGAATCATGATCAAGACTTGATCAAATGATGATTTTGTGCTCAAAATAAGATGTTGACCAAAAATTCTGACTTTTGACTGTAAAATGACCATTTTGCCCCTGCAGTTGATTGTGAATCAAATGAAGCTTTTGACTGTGCAATTTGGCATTGTGAGACTTGAGACTTGACATATAGATGCTTGACAATGCATATGAGCCTATGGGACTTGATTGAACCATTGAAAACCTCAAATTCCTTGAGAGAACCAAAACCCTAATTTTGACTGGCTTATGAGGCATTTGGACTGTGCAATCCTTGAGAAATCTTGAACCATTTGAAGATGATTCTTGATAAATCTTGAGGAATATGGGAGGGCAAATTTAGGGGTACAACATAAGTCAGCGATACTCTCCTCAAGCAGAGTTAGTCTACTGTCAGCCTTAAGGAAGTTGGGTATCCCCAGAAGATCTCAACATTCCCCAGCGGAGTATGCAGATGTTCCTCAAGCAAGCATCACCGACAGTCTTGATATAAGATTGTTCCCCAGCGGAATACAGACACCCCAGTGGAGCCACTTCCCCAGTACAGTTCAAAAGTTTCCCCAGGAGAGTTGAAGCTTATCCCCAGTAGATTCTTGGAAGCTTATCCCCAGTAGAGTCTGGAAGCTGGTCCCCTGCAGAGTACAAATATCTCTCCCCGACCATGTTCAAAGGTTATTCCCCACCAGAGCCTATAATTGGGTTATCCTCAACAAATTGCAACGGAAAGATCATCCTCGGCGAAGTTCTTCCTATCCCCAGTGGAGTTCATCAAATTCTCCAACAGAGCTTATCAACGGGAATCTTCAGCGGAGTTATCATCAAAATCTCAGCGAAGTATCTCTTCCCACAGAGTAATTCCCCGCAGAGTAATCTCTCCATCAGGTTTATCCTCCAACAGAGTCATCTTCTCCTACCGGTATATTCTTGCAATCATATTCGTTCATCGTCCCCAGCGGACACGAAGAACTCTACTCTTCAACATCAGCCCAGGATTCAACAAACTCCCGGCATGCGTCAAGGATTTATTTTCCTAAACGAAAATACATTCATAAACATATCACATTTCATATCTCCTATTTACATGCATGATAAAGTGCATACGACACGATCCCATTCGAGAACATCATGGCATCATGCATTTCATACATCATGACATTGCATACAGCTAACGTTTTGCCTTTCAGGAAAAGGTCAATCAAAAGATGATTACCATCTACCTTTGCAGTTCCAAATCAACACCTGTAACGAGCCAGGAAAATTCTGTGGACGACTGATCATGGGTTAATACCTGAAACCAGACAAGACAATTATCTACTTGACAATCATGAAGCAACCCTACACCGGTTCCTTCTCTTTCAGATGAAGTTTTACACGGACTCATCGTCGGGAAACCCTACACCGGTTCCTTCTCAACTTTAGACGAAGTTTTACACGGACTCGTCCTCAGGCAACCCTACACCGGTTCCTCCTTAGTTCCAAGACGAAGTTTTACACGGACTCGTCCTCAGGCAACCCTACACCGGTTCCTCCTCAGTTCCAAGACGAAATTTTACACGAACTTATCTCAAAGTAACCTTACCCCGGTTCCTCCTGAAGTTTTACACGGACTTATCTCAAAGTAACCTTACCCCGGTTCATCCTGAAGTTTTACACGAACTTATTCCAAAGTAACCTTACCCCGGTTCATCCAGAAGTCTTACACGAACTTATCTCAAAGTAACCTTACCCCGGTTCCTCCAGAAGTCTTACACGGACTTATCTCAAAGTAACCTTACCTCGGTTCATCCAGAAGTCTTACACGGACTTATCTCAAAGTAACCTTACCCCGGTTCATCCAGAAGTCTTACACGGACTTATCTCAAAGTAACCTTACCCCGGTTCCTCCAGAAGTCTTACACGGACTTATCTCAAAGTAACCTTACCCCGGTTCCTCCTGAAGTTTTACACGAACTTATCTCCCTGTAACCTTAACCTGGTTCATCCAGAAGTTTTACACGAACTTATCCCGAAATAACCTTACCCCGGTCCCTTCTCAACTCCAGACGCAGTTTTACACGGACTCGTCACCAAGGAACCCTACACAGGTTCTCTCTTTCCAAAGATGAAGTTTTACACGGACTCGTCATCAAGTAACCCTACACAGGTTCCTTCTCCATTTCAGATGCAGTTTTACACGGACTCATCCTCAGGAAACCCTACACTGGTTCCCCCTCTTTCAGATGAAGTTTTACACTAACTCATCATAAAGAAACCCTACACAGGTTCTCTCTTTCCAAAGATGAAGTTTTACACGGACTCATCATCAGTCAACCCTACACAGGTTTTCTTTCTTCCAGGATGAAGTTTTACACGGACTCATCATGAGGCGACCCTACACCGGTTCCCTTTCTCTTTCCAGATGCAGTTTTACACGGACTCATCATCAGTCAACCCCACACAGGTTTCCTCCATTCAAAGATGCAGTTTTACACGGACTCATCATCAGTTAATCCTACACAAGTTTCCTTCCTTCAAAGATGCAGTTTTACACAGGCTCATCATTAGTCAACACTACACAGGCTTCCTTCTTTCAGATGCAGTTTTACACGGACTCATCATCAGGAAACCCTACACGGGTTCCTTCTTTCAATCTACCAAGTTACAATTCTACCAACAATCTCCAGATGGCATCTATAAGCCCATCCCCGACAAGATTCTGTCACATCTCCAGATGGCATCTATAAGCCCATCCTCCTATCCATCATATCTCCAAATGGCATCTGTAAGCCCATTCCCGACATCACATTGCTGATATTCTACTATGCGAGTGCAAATTTCTGGGCACTCTAGTGTTCAATCATCTTCCACCTTCGGATCACGAAAGGCATGCCAGCCAATCTACACCTTAGGTCTAAGAAGATTGAACAGGGGCAACTGTTGTACCCCAAAATTTTCCCTCCCATATTCTTCAAGTTTGTCAAGAATCATCTTCAAATGGTTCAAGACTTCTCATGGGCTGCACAGTCCAACTGCCTCCTAAACCAGTCAAAATTAGGGTTTTGGTTCCTTCAGTGAATTTGAGGTTTCCAATGGTCCAATCAAGTCTCATAGGCCTATATATATTGCCAAGCATCTACATGCCAAGTCTCAAGACTCACAGAGGCAAATTGCACAGTCAAAAGCCCTATTTGGTTCACAATCAACTATAGGGGCAAATGGTCATTTTGCAGTCAAAAGTCGGAATTTTTGGTCAACTTCTTATTTTGAGGTCACAATCATCATTTGATCAAGTCTTGATCATGATTTCACAAGCATGGCTCAAAAATCATCAAGATGCAAAAAGTTACTATTTTTGGACAGTAGAAAAGTCAACTGTATCTTGACAAAGGCATAACTTTTTCATGGTTCATCAGAAAAATCCCATCCAATGCTCATTTTGAAGGGGATGACATTTCCTACAACTTATCTTCACATTCTAAGTCCAAGAAATGCTCTCACAAAAAGTTATCAATTTCTACATTATAGGTCAATTTCAAAAGTTAACAAAAATGCACTTTAAGTCAAAGACCATAACTTGAGATTGGTAAATCCAAATGACATGGGACCAAAGGCATTTGTTAGAGGACTTCAAGA
The DNA here is from genome assembly GCA_948472305.1 of Vicia faba. NCBI lineage: Eukaryota > Viridiplantae > Streptophyta > Magnoliopsida > Fabales > Fabaceae > Vicia > Vicia faba. The sequence continues at coordinate 133,129,913 of OX451740.1, read as the reverse complement.
ACTTTCCAAAATGTCCAAGAACATGTTCATAGGATCAAAATTGAGCAAGATATGCATTAGAGAAGTTGGGAAAGTTTTGGGAATTTGCAAAAGTCAACTTTGCTCAAAACACATCATTTTTGCTAATGGGCCTTAAATTCCTTCTTGAAACTTTACTCAAAGCTTATGCACGACCCATTGAGATTATTTGAATTTATTTTCTTATTTTTATTAATTAATTGGATTTTTAATTGATTTTTAATTCATTTAATTAATTTAAAATGTAGGAAATTCAAAGATATGATTTCTCAATCTTTTGGTGAAGCAAAGATGACCAATATATGTTGGAGATTTCGTGTGCCAATCAAGGATGTCAAAAACTCCAAATTTAGCAACTTTCTTCAATCAAAAAGATTGAAAAATATTTGATTTTCAATCAAATATTGAAACATCAATGCAATGGATTTCTTGGCAAGATTGTAACCTAATTCCCTTCCATTATATATACAGAACCTAAACCTAATGCCACACACGTGAGAATTGCTGCAAAAAGCCATATGCAACATTGAAAAAATCAAGAAAAACTTGAAAACTGTTTTCCATAACATAACGTGATTCAAAGCTTTTTCTTGTTTCTAATATATTACAGGAACTCTCAGAGACACATTGCAATCAAAATCAAGTGCTAACACTCAAGAAATCGCTCCACACGAACTCACGGTTTGCTTGACTTTTCCATAATCGTAACTCATGATTTATGCATAATTAACATGTTCTAATCATTGTTTTGCATTGCTTGAGTTCATACAAAGCTTTTGGCATAGGTTAATTGGACTGAAATGCCCTGAATCACGAATCACCATGAACGAATATTAGGGTTCCAAAGCTTTGATTTTGGGGCTTTCCACATCCAGTAAAATCAGAACCCCTAATGCCTATGGTTGGATTCGTTAGGTTGAGACGATTTCAAATCACGTGTCGCGAACAATTTATATTAACCATAGGCTTGTTCGCTATTTTTCGTCCTTGCAGGTTGTGGGGGTTAAAAACCCCCGCTATTTAACTTTGTTTTACAGGGAATCTGGGGAAGACGAAGGACGTGTTAGTTCCTGGTTGGACGGTTTAAAATACGCGCGTGATTTGGTTTGTTTCCAGCACATATGATTGTTTTGATATATTATATTTATTGCTGAAACCAGATAGGGAAACTATCTCAACAAACAAAAGAGAAGATTCCAAATTAATTCCTGAAACCAGACAGGGCAACTATCTGTGAACGACTGATTGTAGATCAATTCCAGAAACAAGACGGGGCGACTATCTAAAAGACCAAGTTAGAGATTTATTCCTGAAACTAGACAGGACAACTATCTCAACGACCAACAAAAGCAAGTTCCAGATTAATTCCTGAAACTAGACAGGTGTTACCTTGGAAAATCTTAAGGAATTCAAGTGCATGTGATAAATAAAAATACTCTCATAAGTTAAGAGGCACCCTCCAAAATAAGGGTTTTTTGGGAAACAGGAGCCAATGTGTGAAAAGTTGGTTTTTATTAAGTCATAGTTTATGCTAGGAATGAGCCATATTGAAACTGTCAAAAATTGGATCACGTCGACTAGGAAGAAATGATATAATATGTCAGGAGGATCGAATTGGTTTAGTCGACCAAAAGGGTAAAAGAGAAGGACTTGGTCGAAGATGGTATTAGTCGATAAAGAAGGGTATCTTGGACTTAGAGAAAGCGTTATTATTCTTTGTCAGAAAGAAAGCGTCGAAGCAAGGCAGAGGCGGTTTATGTTCAAGAAGCTTAGAGGAAACGTGGGCAGTTACCAACAACCCACGACGTGTTCAAGTGCCAAATAAGTGGAACTTCAAAATTATGAGCAGTTACTGGCAATCCACGACGTGTTTGAGCGTCGAAGAGGTGGCAGCATCTAGTGAAGCAGTTACCTCAAGATGTTAATATTAGTCGTATATTTTATCTAGGTAGTTACTTTGTAAACACTATAAGTAGGCAGATTTTGTGTAGTTTAGGTGTGTTCACTTGTACTCTCAAATCACTTGTCAAACTCTCTCATTCCAAGCGTCAGGAAATCAACAGTGAAGAGTGCTTGATGTACGTGAATCATCATCTTTATTTCAATGAAAATCTCTTATTTTTCAGTTATATCTCTTGAGTGTTTTATATGTTTTCTCTTTGCTGTCGAGCAAGATCTATATGGTTATCTTCTATTTTTCATGAACAATTCGACACTATCTGTGGGTCACGAGTCACCTGTCAGTTAGTTTAGTGAGTCTCGCTTTTTGTACGAATATCTCCTATCAGTCACGAGTTACCAGGAAGTCGATTAAACCATAGTGTGGAAAACCATTGCACCCGTTTCTCCAGTCAAAAGAAAGATGTTTCCCTTGACTGATATTTCGAAGGAATAGGTGTGATAACAAAAAACTCTTAGCACGTGTTTTGAGATCAACCGGTCGATCTTGCAAGTTACCCTCAGTTTTAGGTCTCTTGGAGGCCAGTGATTGTTTACCATTTTCCACAGTAAAAAAATTAGCACACCTGGTGGGACACAGTGCTAAGAATTGGTCTTAAGTATTTATAAGTGAATGGAACTTAGAAATGAGAAGTTAACCAAAGAGTATAATAAACCATTATCTAGGAAGCAAATATCTAGAATGACAAGTCCTGATAATCCAAACGTAGACGAAATACCGTCACTAACTTTAACCACTACCGATCCAGTAGTTTCACAAGTAGCGCTTGTTCCTCCAGTAGGGTCAACTGCTGCGGTTTCGGTACAAATGTCTCAGGCTCCACCGGAAAGCCCAAGACCCGTAATGACGATGACTACCATACCTAATGTGCCTCGTTTTGGTGATGTAGATCCTGCTTATGGAATGCCGTATTCCATGATGCCAGGATATCAGTCGACATCGAATACAGTTGTGGCGTGAGATAAAGTTCAAAATTTGAACTCTTCCTTTACAAGGATCTGCGCCGGGAGGAAATAATAGAGGCAGCCAAAATAGGGTAGCGACTTCTCAACCCTTAGTACCACCTCTTACTAATACTTCAGTAGCAGTATTGAGGCAACAAATGGATGATAGTAACCATGAGTTGGTTAATATGTTAACTAACCAGATGGGTAATGTATTTAATCCCATAGTACAAGAGTCAACTAAGACTAATAGGCAGTCTGCTTAAACAAATTGACAGTTGATTGCCCAATTAACACGTTTGTGTAACTTTTTAGGTGCTCCCCCAGCGCCTATGCGACAGGCACCACTTGTTCGACTAGATGCCCCTGGTCAAATAGACATGGGGGAGATACAGGATGAAACTGTCCATCAGGGACAAATGGTAGTGCCTCCAAGGAATTTGATGGTCGATCCACCCAGGGTATTAGTAGATCGACATCAAGAGGCTGACCAATTTGTCGAGCAAATGCGACAAGAAAACTTAGCCATTGAAAATAATTTAACCACCATTGTCGAAAGAATTATGGCTAGAAATGGAATGAATATCGCACTTCAAAGGCCAATATATTCCTCCCCTTTGTCTGAATATATTTTACAGACTAAGAACCCTAGAGGTTGCAAAATCCCTAAGTATACGAAATTTGGGGGAGAATCTGGAGAGTTGACAGTGGAACATATTTCCAGATATCTAACTAAATATAGGGATATATTAAATAATGAAAACTTAAGGTTGAAGCACTTTCCTTCTTCCCATCCTAAGGAGGATTTTACGTGGTTTACCACTTTACCTCCAAATTCGATTGACTCATGGACGAAGTAGGAAAAACTTTTCCATGAACAATTTTATGAGGGTCATTCCAAAATTAGTTTGGTCAAATTATCAAACATTAAAAGAAGGTTTGCTGAAACCATTGATGATTATCTAAACAGATTTATGTCTTTAAAAGCAAGATGCTTTACTCAAGTGTCAGAACATGAGCTTGTTCAAATGGCTGCTGGAGGTTTAGATTATTCCATTAGGAAGAAGATAGATCCAACCTTCATGAAAAGTATGTCACAGCTAGCTGATAGAGTTTGACATCTAGAGCGTCTGCGACTAGAAAAAGTCAGACATACTAAGGCTAAGACTAGAACAGAAAATGTAGCCTTCATAGATTATGATGACACAGATCCCATTTGTGAGGCCGACTATACCTCACCAACAGAGGTAGAGGTCGACTTGGCTGAAATGAAGCCAGGGTTAGCCTATGAATGTAAATTATTATTTCCTGCTACGGTAATGAATACGGTCAAAAATAACCCAAAATTCCCAGCAAAAACGTATACGTTTGATGTCACTAAGTGTGAAGAAATTTTTGATTTACTAGTTAAAGATGGTCAAATCTTAGTACCCCTAGGTGCTAAATTACCACCATTAGAATAACGACAGAAAAGAGGTTTTTGTAAATTTCATTATTATCTTGGTCATACAACCTCTCAATGTTATCTTTTCAGGGATCTCGTGCAAAATTCGCTGCAACAGAGCAGGCTGAAGTTTGTTACAAGAAAGATGAAGATTGATACGGATCCTCTCAGGCAAGAAGAGGCTTTATTTCTCGACCCAGTGAGTATCAATATGGTAGAAATCACTGAATTCCTTGAAGACAATATGGTCAAAGAGGGCACTGGAGAAAGTCCTGATGTCGGCCTAGCAGATGTGTACCCAAGGCCTGAGGAAGATTTGCTGGACTTCCTTTACCGCTGTAAGAATAAAGGTTCACAAGCTTGCTTGTGTCCTAGATGTGGCACTTTGATCGACAAGATAGCTGCTGAAAATTTCCAGAAGCTACAGTTAGAGAAGAACGGGACCAAGCCACACAATTAAAGGTTCTCTACAACTAGGGACCCAAGGAGAGCTATGGGAAACTCGCATGTTAATCCTATGAGTTATATTCCCTCAACGAAAGCTCCTAATGGGACTTGGATTAAACCCCAAGGGAGAAAAGGCGCACCAATTGAGGGGGCACCAAACAGGGGGAAGTCGGCAATTGACTACCGACATGAATTCAAGTCAGAGAAGAAAATCCACATCCCTGAAAACTACATGGGGAAGAATCCCATGACTAGAACCCAATGGAGACGCTTCCAGCATCGAAAGCAAGCTGAGAGGAAAGTGGCTGCTGGCCAATTTGCTACGAATAAAGGTTGAAATTAGAGGCAGTACCAGGTGAAAGTTGATTCCTCCGTGAAAGAGAGAATCAAAGAATTCATGAATCGACCAGCTGCAAAATGTTCTGAAGAATCCACTGACGGTTTTGATTTTGACTCTGAAGAGAGTTTGAATATTTTAGTCAACATGGTATCAATTCTGCCATCAGAATACGATTGCTTGACAAAAGTAGAGGATTCCGCAGACAGGGATGCTGAGGAAATGGCTTTACACAAGCCAGCATGCTATTTTGTCATGAATAATGGTTCCATTGAGAACTAGGATGCTTTCTTCGAGAAACCAGATATGGCGATGAGAAGCCATTTAAATCCCCTTTTAATAAGGTCTAGAGTCGAAATGGTCGCTATCAACAAAGTGTTGGTAGATTGTGGCGCTACGGTAAATATTATGCCACACCACATGTTACGGAAAATCAGTAAGTATGACACTGATGTCAGATCACATAACATAGTCTTATAAGACTACGAAGGAAGAAATAGGAACATTATGGGTGTAACCCAAGTGAACATCATTGTCGGCTCAGTTACCAGGCCGACTATTTTCATGGTGATTCAAGGCAAGCCAAGTTACAATCTCCTAGTATGGAGAGAATGGCTTCACAGAGTGGGGGTTGTGCCATCCTCTATGCATCAACGTTTGGTGATCTGGAGGGAAGATGGCATAGTCGAGAATATTGAATCCGGTCAAGGGTACTTTATGGCAGATGTGAACAATGTCAAAAAGAAGCAGTTCGACGGGAAATTGGCTAATATTTCCCCATGCCAACATGCTGAAGAAGTTTATGCCAACCTTGATGAAGCATTTGTGTCATTGAAGTTACATGAAACCCATGGTTTTATGTGGGATGTGGAACCTCTCGAGGATCCATACTGTGTTAACCGGCCGACAGGCTGGGGAGACATCAGTGATGATGTCTGAGCTAGATGCTCTAAACAAGATTTTGGCGTATATCGCTGAAAGAAAAATAAATTCGGCACTAGAAGCTGAAGAAAATATGGTTGTCAAAACCAATAAAATGCAAGTTCTAAATGAAGGAACTACTTTGGCTATGGAGCCAAAGATACCATATATACTAGAGATGGTCGAAGAAAATGTCGATAAGCAGCGTCTGGACTGCATATATGATGAAGAACCTTTAGGCTTCGCGAAGGATCCAATGGCACCCGGAAAGATGCAGCCACAAGACCCTTTAGAAGAAATAGATCTTGGTGAAAAGGGGGATAAAAGACCAACTTATATCAGCGCCGACATCGACCCGAAGTTGAAATCTGAGGTAATATCTTTATTAAAAGAATTTAAAGATTGTTTTTGCTTGGGACTATAATGAAATACCAGGTTTAAGCAGGGAATTAGTAGAACTAAAATCACCAATAAAAGCTGGAAAGAAACCAGTAAAGCAGACGCCCAGACGTTTTTCTCCAGCCATAATATCGAAAATCAAAGAGGAGGTAGAAAGAGTCCTCAAAAGCAGATTCATAAAAACTGCAAGATATGTCGACTGGTTGGCAAACATTGTGCCAGTAATTAAGAAAAATGGAAAATTAAGGGTGTGCATAGATTTTAGAGATCTAAATGCTGCTACCTCAAAAGACGAGTACGCCATGCCTGTGGCATAAATGTTGGTCGATTCGGCCACTGGATTTGAATATCTAAGTATGCTTGATGGTTATTCTGGTTATAACCAAATTTTTATTGCATATTGTTGTACCCCAAAATTTTCCCTCCCATATTCTTCAAGTTTTTCAAGAATCATCTTCAAATGGTTCAAGACTTCTCAAGGGCTGCACAGTCCAACTGCCTCCTAAACCAGTCAAAATTAGGGTTTTAGTTCCTTCAGTGAATTTGAGGTTTTCAATGGTCCAATCAAGTCTCATAGGCCTATATACATTGACAAGCATCTACATGCCAAGTCTCAAGACTCACAGAGGCAAATTGCACAGTCAAAAGCCCTATTTGGTTCACAATCAACTGCAGGGGAAAATGGTCATTTTGCAGTCAAAAGTCAGAATTTTTGGTCAACATCTTATTTTGAGGTCACAATCATCATTTGATCAAGTCTTGATCATGATTTCACAAGCATGGCTCAAAAATCATCAAGATGCAAAGAGTTACTATTTTTGGACAGCAGAAAAGTCAACTTATCTTGACCAAGGCATAACGTTTTCATGGTTCATCATAAAAATCCCATCCAATTCTCATTTTGAAGGGGATGACATTTCCTACAACTCATCTTCACATTCCAAGTCCAAGAAATTCTCTCACAAAAAGTTATCAATTTCTACATTATAGGTCAATTTCAAAAGTCAACAAAAATGCACTTTAAGTCAAAGACCATAACTTGAGATTGGTAAATCCAAATGACATGGGACCAAAGGAATTGGTTATAGGACTTCAATACCTTTCCAAAATGTCCAGGAACATCTTCATAGGATCAAAATTGAGCAAGATATGCATTGGAGAAGTTGGGAAATGTTTGGGAATTTGCAAAAGTCAACTTTGCTCAAAACACATCATTTTTGCTAATGGGCCTTAAATTCCTTCTTGAAACTTTACTCAAAGATTATGCACGACCCATTGAGATTATTTGAATTTATTTTCTTATTTTTATTAATTAATTGGATTTTTAATTGATTTTTAATTCATTTAATTAATTTAAAATGTAGGAAATTCAAAGATATGATTTCTCAATCTTTTGGTGAAGCAAAGATGACCAATATATGCTGGAGATTTTGTGTGCCAATCAAGGATGTCAAAAACTCCAAATTTAGCAACTTTCTTCAATCAAAAAGATTGAAAAATATTTGATTTTCAATCAAATATTGAAACATCAATGCAATGGATTTCTTGGCAAGATTGTAACCTAATTCCCTTCCATTATATATACAGAACCTAAACCTAATGCCACACACGTGAGAATTGCTGCAAAAAGCCATATGCAACATTGAAAAAATCAAGAAAAACTTGAAAACTGTTTTCCATAACTTAACGTGATTCAAAGCTTTTTCTTGTTTCTAATATATTGCAGGAACTCTCAGAGACACATTGCAATCAAAATCAAGTGCTAACACTCAAGAAATCGCTCCACACGAACTCACAGTTTGCTTGACTTTTCCATAATCGTAACTCATGATTTATGCATAATTAACATGATCTAATCATTGTTTTGCATTGCTTGAGTTCATACAAAGCTTTTGGCATAGGTTAATTGGACTGAGACGCCCTGAATCACGAATCACCATGAACGAATATTAGGGTTCCGAAGCTTTGATTTTGGGGCTTTCCACATCCAGTAAAATCAGAACCCCTAATGCCTATGGTTGGATTCGTTAGGTTGAGACGATTTCAAATCACGTGTCGCGAACAATTTATATTAACCATAGGCTTGTTCGCTATTTTTCGTCCTTGCGGGTTGTGGGGGTTAAAAACCCCCGCTATTTAACTTTGTTTTACAGGGAATCTGGGGAAGACGAAGGACGTGTTAGTTCCTGGTTGGACGGTTTAAAATACGCACGCGATTTGGTTTGTTTCCAGCACATGTGATTGTTTTGATATATTATATTTATCGCTTATCATAATATCAAAGTGTGCAAGTTGGTGGAGTGGTTGGCTAGGTGTTCAGCAAGCGTTGGGACCTGGGTTCGATCCCCAGGTCCACCAAAATTCCTATATTATTTTGTTTAACGTGATTGCATGCACGATTTTCAACGTGTTCTACCATGCGCCCCAAGCATCAGCCTGCCATGTGGCCACAATCCCCAATCCAATGGTCAAAAGATGAAGATCATGATGCTCATGAGTCAATGCATTTCTGGACAATTCAGGAAAGTAAACAAAGGCTTGAGCTTAGCGGGCCAGATTTCTAATTAACCTCCATCTGGGCCCAGCACCCCCCTGGTTCTATTATTCTTTTTTCTTTTATATTTTAATTGCTATTTAATTATTATAACTATTATTATTAATTGTTATAACTATTATTATCATTATTTAATTTAACTCATAAATTATTATTTTCATAACAAATTCAGAAAATTAAAATGTAAATGTTTTTATTTATATTATTATTATTTATTATTTTCACTATTAATTATTATTTTGTAAATAAATGTAATTGATTAATTTAGTTGTTTTAAATTAGGTTAACTTTAATCTTTTTCATAATAAATAAAATTAGCCTAGAATTAGAGTTTTCTTGATACTTTTAATTCTTTTTATTTTATTTTCATTAAAGACCTAAAAAACTAAAAAAAATACTTTTTCTTGTAAATAATTAATTAATTAGTTATTAGGTTTAATTTGAATTAATTGCAACAAAAAAGGACCAAATTTCTTTCTTTTCTCAAAAAGGGTCAAAACCCTAAGGATGTCCCGATTCAATTTCTTTGCGCGCACTTTATTATTTTGATTATATTGATGTATCTGCTCCGAGAATGTAATAGATAATTAGGACTCTTTTATCACTTTCTTTACTTTCTCGCATTTATTTTCAAGGGTTATATTTTTGGCGATGTAAATACCCGACGCCTTGTAATAGCGTAGATTCACTTTCCGCAATTTATTTCCCGCAAATTATTAACTGTTAACTATGCATGCAAGACTTGCCTGAAAAATAAAACCAACTCGTAGCTCACAATGATGCATGTTCAAAGATAAACATAAACTGAATCCTGACACACTCGCACATGCCACTCCTAGGGTACGCCTCACTTGGCTGCGTCGACGTGGTCATCAAGTATAGGGTGTTTTAGAGGTCGCCCTCCTGTCTAAAGATCCAGTTGCCTCGAAACAGTTGCCTCGGATGAAAAGGATCTAGGACATTAGGGTTACCGCTAAGGCGTCCTACTATTGCTTTGGTGACCACACATGTCCCTAATAATCGAATTGGCCCGAATAACTCCAACGACGGTGCTACCTACTTCTCAATAGTGGGATGGTACTGTCTAAAGGACTTTTACACAGCCTAATTCCTTAGAGTAGGTAGATTTCTCCTGGGTACTTGCTCTTTAAAACAAAAACATCTTTTCGCACCTACACTTTCAAAAAGTTTTCAAACAAATACTTCATACACTCTTGAGGACTGATACAAGAGTTACCTAGAAGTTTTCCAAACGAAACTTTTTTCAAAAACCACAAACACTTGAAAAGCAAACAATTTTTGAAAACATAGTGAGCAAGTACCTAAGAGCCCGTGGATAACCACGGATAGAAAGGGTGCTAACACCTTCCCTTTCTATAATCTACCTCCCGAACCGAGAAACATCTCGAAAAGGAATTTTGATATGCTTTTGTTCTTTCCTTGTTGGAGAAAATAAAAGACGGTGGCGACTCTTGCTTACCGCGACATTTCGCGAACCAGCATTTCAAAACAGTCAGTTCTATTTCCACCGATCACACAGATGAAGATGTGTCGAAGACAGCATTTCGCTGCCCTGGGGCACTAGGAACCTATGAATGGGTTGTCATGCCATTCGGCTTAAAAAATGTCGAAGCGACATATCAAAGGGTAATGAATTCTATGTTTCATGATTTTATTGAAGATTTCATGCAAATTTACATTGATGATATTGTAATAAAGTCGAACAGTAAACCAACTCATCTGCAACACCTTCGAAAGTCTTTCGAAAGGATGAGAAAACATGGATTAAAAATGAATCCATTAAAATGGGCTTTTTGTGTGCAGGCATGGAATTTCTAGGCTTTATGGTGCATAAAAAAGGCATAGAAGTAAATCAAAGTAAGACCAAAGCCATCATGGATGTCAGACCACCGTCGACCAAAAAGGAACTTCAATCTTTGTTGGGCAAGATAAATTTCCTAAGGCGGTTCATATCCAACTTAAGTGGAAAACCAAAGTATTTTCACCACTACTTCGACTAAGAAATGAATATTTCGTTTGGCAAGAGGAGCATCAAGAGGCTTTCAACAAAATCAAAGACTATTTAGTAAAGCCTCCAATATTGGCACCTCCTGTTAGACATAGGACTATGAGGTTATATACTGCAGCCTCAGATGCGACTATAGGGAGTATGTTAGTCCAACAGGACGAAAAAGGTGTTGAGAGACCTATGTATTATCTTAGTTGAAGGCTAAATAATCTTGAGACTATGTATAGTGATATGGAAAAACTATGCATTTGCTTGTACTTCTCTTGTATTAAACTAAAGCAATATATAAAGCCTATTGATGTGTATGTATCTTCTCATTTCGATATTATTAAGCACATGTTATCCAAACCAATTTTACATAGTCGAATTGGTAAATGGGCTTTAGCATTAACAGAGTATTCTCTGACTTACATGCCCTTAAAAGCCATGAAAGGACAAGTAGTGGCAGATTTTTTGGTCAACCATTCAATGGTTGGTATACCTCAAAATTATGTAGATTTAGTTCCATGGAAACTATATTTGATGGTTCTAGCCATAAGAATGGAGTTGGAATAGGAGGAATTATAATTTCTCCCAGTGGAATTCCAGCAGAGTTCAAGTATAAAATCGACGGTATGTGCACAAATAATGAAGCAGAATACGAGTCCTTAATAACAGGACTTAAACTGCTGCTGGATTTGGGGGCAAGGGACGTTGAAATTATGGGAGACTCTGAATTAGTGAGTAAACAAGTATCGAAGGAGTACAAATGTGTTAAATAAAATTTAATCATGTATTTTTTTATTACCATTAGATTACTAAAACAATTCGAGCAAGTGAGTATTTGACACATACCTCGAAGAGAGAACGAAAAGGCTAATGACTTAGCACAAGAAGCCTCGGGATACAAGAGAGATCAAAATGAAGAAATTACCCAAGTGAGAGAGAAAGTTTGAGCAACTCTGTTATCCCCTTCAAATTTGTCGATCATGAAGTTAGGGGGTATAGACGCCGAAAATTATCAAATTTTAACCATTGATAATGGACAAGAGAATGATTGGCGAAAGCCATTGGTTGACTATCTTCACATTCCCACGGGGTCGACAGATTGTAAGATCAAGTATCATGCTCCCAATTATGTTTTGATAGAGAACAAATTATTTAAGAAAACTGCTAAAAGAGTTTTTTTTTAAATTCCTTGGAGAAAGTGAGGCATACGTGGTAGTGTCAAGTGCGCATAGTGGAGCATGTGGTGCACATCAAGCAGGACACAAAATGAAATGGCTTTTGGTGCGTTCAGGCGTCTATTGGCCTTCAATGCTAAAAGATTGCATCAAATTTGCTAAAGGTTGCCAAGAATTCCATATGCATGGGGGCATACAACATGTCCCCGCAAGTGAATTGCATGTAGTTATAAAGCCCTGGACATTTAGAGGATGGGCTTTAGATGTTATTGGAGAAATAAAACCAGCATCATCAAAACAGCAAAGATATATTTTAGTCGGTATTGAGTACTTTACAAAATGGATCGAGGCAGTAGCTTTAACTAACATCGACCAAGAAGTTGTTATTAATTTTATACAAAATCACATCATCTATCGGTTTGGAATTCCATAAACAATTATGACCGACCAAGGATCAGTGTTTACCGGATATAAAATGCAAGAATTTGCACAAGAAGTTGGAATTAAGTTGTTAACTTCTACCCCCTACTATGCTCAAGCAAATTGCCAAGTCGAAGATGCCAATAAAGTGATAATTAGTCTAATTAAGAAGCATGTAGGAAAGAAGCCAAGGAATTGGCATAAAACATTAGATCAAGCCTTATGGGCGTGTAAAATATCCCCTAAGGAAGCAACAGGAACTACTCCATTTTGACTTGCATATGGGCATGATACAATATTACCAGTGGAGATACATGTCCAATTGATTAGAATCCAAAGAGAGCATGAAATATCATCTGAGGATTACTGGAATATGATGGCAGACGAGCTTGTCGACATAGATGAGGAAAGGATGTTGGCCCTTGATTCGTCAATAAGACAGAAATAAAGAGTCCCCAGAGCTTACAACAAAAAGGTAAAGGATAAAATATTTGTTTTCGATGATCTAGTATGAAAAGTAATATTGCCTATGGACAAAAATGATAGGGTTTTAGGGAAATGGTCCCCAAATTGGGAAGGACCTTTCAAAGTGATACAAGTTTTTTCAAATAATGGGTATGAGCTTGAGGAGTTAGCCCCAGATTGATGGATCTTAAGGGTAAATGGCAAGTACTTAAAAAAGTATAAGCCCATTCTTCAAGAAATCAAAATCTCGACAGAATAAATATTTGTCGAACGAACGAGCTGGTAAAATTTGTTTGAGACCAGCAAATTCAAAACACGCATAAAATATGGAGATTACATATAAAACGAACAAATAAAGGATTCGTTAAAATTTGGCTTAGAGCTATGAAGAAATTGCAATATTGTTGTTACAATGGTTAAAAATGCTTAAATTTGGCTTGAAACGACTGCAGTTCGCCATGGAGGTTAGTGGCCTGATACTCAAAACCTTCTGCTTGAATCTTAAGTCTTTCAAGTTCTATTTCAATATAAGAAATTGAGTCATTTTCCGCCACGGCATCCACATCCATCTGCTCAGCTTTTACTTGGATGGGATTAATCACATTGTTAATTTCTTCCTCTTGCTTGGTGATTAATTCTAATTCCTTATTGAGAGCAGAAATCTGGTTACGGATTTCAGCAGCTCTGTTTCGTTTGGGAATCAATTCCTGTTTTTTCTCTTCAACCATTGGTAACAAACCATTAATTTCTTCAGTAACCTGCACCACCATATCCAACTTTGCTTTCACAAAGGCTTCCTTCGACTCAACCAATGCCTTATTTACTCAAATTCTTTCAACATTTTGGCATAGAGGGAAAAGTTTCTCAAACACCGTTATCACCAACCTGGCTGATTCAGACATATTGAGTTCCTTCATTTGAGCAAGAACTTATGAGAGTTCTGGCCTAAGAGTTGGATCAGAATGGAGCAGGTGAGGCAAATCAGGATTTAAAGCATAAGTCCGAATTTTAGCCATCAGATTCTTGGCTATAACTGCTTCTGGACTCATCTTGTCATTATGCGCTTGAGATGGGTTGGAGTCAGAAGAAAGAGTGCGAGAGCTCACAAAGAGGCGCAACTTAGAAATTTCCTCTAGACCAGAAGGATTGACTCTCATGTTTTTTAGCTTAATGGGTGAGTCGACCTTTGTTTTCCCAGAAGAAATGATAGATGTGCCTTGCGTGCTTTCGGGGGGGGGGTAAATTCAGGAAGTGGTGGCATTTTTATTTGCTTCTGAATCCTGTAGGGAATCTGAAAGGCTAGAATCAGAACTAGTCGAACTATAACCCTTATGTTTGGTAGGACTAGTGTCTGAGTCAGAGTCACTAAGAGTAGCCGGAATAGTCAGGTCGATAAACTCACCATCAGCAAAGTCAAGATTTTCATGATGGTGAGGGGAAGAAGCTTTTGACAAAGTGGTGTAGTCAGGTACGCGTTATTGTTTATTAGAGGTGTTTACCTAAAGAAAGTAAGAAAAGTTATTAACCGAAACAAATTCAACAAGCAGAAAACAAAAGAAACTAGAAAACAACCAGCTAATACTTGTGTCGACGGATCAAGATCGACAAACACGTCCTTAGCTGAAACGTCATTGAGATTTCTTGCTGGGCTTTGAACCTCATAAACCCTAGGGGCACGAGTCGGAGTAACCAGAGTTGTGTCGACCATGATGGTGTCAGCGCCCAAATCCGAAGTGGCTTCAGGATTTTTGACCAAAACCACATTATGTCTCCTCCTTGTAATAAGAGGAATTTCGACGTTGGCTGGATCCTCTATTTCATCAACAAGTTTCAAGCCAACCTTTTCGTCAGCACCTTTAGGTATAGGTTCCTTTGTCTTCTTCTTCTTCGCCGCCTCGCCTTCGGTGGAGGAATCTCTTTTCCTCTTATGACTTTTGGATTTGTGGGAATGTTGAGAGGGTTGAACATCAGATGATGGCTACAGTATCAAAGAAAGATGTAAATCAAAGCAATGGTGTTAGTTGATAATGCAAGTTTTGAATCGACCGAATATACCTCATCCCTCTTAGGAGTATGTTTTTTGTCCTTCTTGGACCCTTTGGATTTGTCAGAGGGAGCAGCCAAATTCGTTGAGCATTTTTTACTCTAGCAAACAAGGGAAATATTAATACAAGTTTAGGGTGTAAACAACATAGAAACAAGAAGTATATAAATATACCCACCGAAGAAGCCTTCATGAGTGAAGAAGAAATGGGTTCATCGTCAGAAGGTGTGTGGTCAGGAATGATCTACCAAATTAAGTTGAGTCAGATATGCCAAAATCAAGAATGGTAGCTGACAGAAAGTTGAAGTTTAAACTTGACGCATTGAAGGTTTTGGTTTGCCGACAGAAACGGCTCCCACCTGATCTATTGGTATAGCTGTAAGGCAAGTGTAAAACAATCAGATAGGCAACCAAAAGTAAAACAGACAGGGGGTAAAACTTTCCAGAAATCGTTACTAATTTGTGTAGTCGAAAGTACTCTAACATATCGGAGATCATAATGAAGATGCCCTGAATAGTTAGGCAGGTAATACTTCGTCGGTACCACTCTGTCGGCCTTTGTCCTATAGGAATTTTGCATATCCGGTATAGAGCAATACCACCAATCAGGAATAGGTGGGCCAAAGGGCTGGATGGAAAAGGAGGAAATTTGATGTTTCCAAAATGATGAGCGTAAAGATATTTATCTTTCGCATAACCAGGAATTTTTAGTGTCGAGATTCTATCGGTTACCTTCTCCTTTAATTCGACAGCAGCCTCATAGATGGTCCGACGAAGATCATTAGGTCGATACACAATTCGAAAGTAATTATGGAAAGCTTGAATTTGTTTAACATGAGTAATATTACATTTGGTCGCCTTTTCCTGCAAGTTTGAGAAAGCTGCGGTTAGTTCAGTCAGCTTAGCATTAGAATCACCAATGAATGTAACAAAGTATGTTTGCCACCAAGTTCCAAATTTTTTAGTGCAGTAAAAAGACGGTTGGAAAGGAGTGAGAGTGAGTGTGGGCCTCCGTGCCCATAGATTCCCTATATCATCCTTAATCATTTCGAAGGGTTGGTCAGTTGTGATGTCGACCAGCAGCCCTTGTGAATTGAACAAAGATTTAGGAACAAGTTGACAGAGGCCAAATTGTTGAGCCACCAAGTTAGGCTGGTAAGTGACCAAACTTGGGTTTACACCAACAATCACAGTAGATAAAAATTGTGGAGTCAAGTAACGCCTCCAAAGGATTAAAGAATTTTTCTTGTCCTCTTCTCTCGTGGGTGGAAAAGCCCTGGTAAACCATTCTGGGCCATCTTGTCTAGCATAAAAAGAGGCCATCGAGGGGGTGAAGTCGACTCTTGTCAGCATAATGGTGAACAGCAGCCTGGAAACTTCAGAATTTGGGGAGCCTTTATCGATAGGAGTCAGAGGGAGAAGGCGTTGCAAGACGATATGGTTTTGAGATGGAGGACATGCCACCTTTCTATTTCTAAAAGGCTTAATCTCCTCAGAGAAAGTGGCATTCAACCATAGCTGTAAGAGCCAGAAGGGACCATGGACTAGGACGTTCTTTTTCTTTGAATTATTGGGGTCGAAACGCTTTATTTGGTTAGCAGCATCAGTCAAAGCTGCATAGAGAGAGGCCAAAATCAGCTAGCCTAGAGCAATGTTTTCAACCATATGTAACTGGATAGCCAGATAAGAGAATTGTTTGGCCACCTGCATTAACCTGGAACACAAAAGGAAGCGAGATAGCCACAAGGTTAGAAACGCCACATGCTCTTCATCAGCTACAGGACCAGAGGTTTGAGCATGATGGTCGATGAAATTGTTATACATTGGCTTTCCAGCTTCACCCACATCAAACCTTATTGGCACGGGTTCAACATCTCTATAGTTGAAAACTGTGTCAGATGGTTTCAACCCAGTGATGGCGGTGACGTCGAGCAAGGTAGGAGTGATCATGCCACATTTAGTATGAAAGGTGTTGGTCGACCCCTCCCAAAAATATATGGAAGCTAAGAGCATGCCACTAGAATAGGGTTGACCATAGCGATAAAGTTCCAGCAGGGTATAGATACCCATCTTTCTCCACTGGTCTCCTTTGACAGTTTGTAAACGTGCCATCCTAGCACGAAATTTAGGGCAACACAGAGGTGGTGCGGTCCAAAATTTCCTGTCAATATATTTAAGTGATATAGGGTTTGGAGAAGAGATGATGGGTCTGGTAGCAGTGCTAGTGGGAAAAAAACTCCTCCTTATCATCTATGTAGATTTCAGAGGGTGCATCAGCTGGAAGCGGTCCTAAAAAGGCTAAGGGTTGCTTCTCAAGAGAGAAGGGGATAAGTACCTGAGATTGCCAGATTTTGGCTTTCTCCTCAGCAAATGGAGGTTTTGGTACATAGGCTTTGCCATCAACAAGGCACAATTGAAGAGTGACGGCTGGAGAAGAGGTTTTATTTTTTACATTCGCCATTGTTGAAGGTTGAAGGAAGATGAAGATGAAGAACAACGATGGTGTTAGTTTCTAGGTTTTTGTTTTCTAAAAGGAAAGGTATTGAAGAAGTGAAGGAAATATAAAAAAAGGGGAATAAGGGTATTTATAAACCCTGAGGAAAGATGAAATAATGGGAAAATCTTTTGTGGTTTCCCAAAGTTCAAATCACGTCAGTTAGTGGGTCGCGTGCCACAAGACTGATGCAAGTTAGTGGGCCACGTTTCCTACTAAAAGTGCAATGATGGCAAGCAATTAATGTTGCACGTCTCGAAATTGAAAGGCGTAGGACGTTACCATGATTGTGTGACGTCACAGAAAAGACAGAATAATAATGTTCACTTTTTAAGAAATGGAAACGATTTGGTCGAATGGTGAAGCCAACGCTTCAGAGATGCCATGATCTCATATTAGTCGAAATTCGAAAATGGCATCTCTGGGGGGCATTTTGTTACCTTGGAAAATCTTGAGGAATTCAAGTGCATGTGATAAATGAAAATACTCTCATAAGTTAAGAGGCACCCTCCAAAATAAGGGCTATTTGGGAAACAGGGGCCAATGTGTGAAAAGTTGGTTTTTATTAAGTCAGAGTTAATGCTAGGAAGGAGCCATATTGAAACTGCCGAAAATTGGATCACATCGACTAGGAAGAAATAATAGAATATGTCAGGAGGATCGAATTGGTTTAGTCGACCAAAAGGGTAAAAGAGAAGGACTTGGTCGAAGATGGTATTAGTCGACAAAGAAGGGTATCTTGGACTTAGAGAAAGCGTGATTATTCTTTGCCAGAAAGAAAGCGTCGAAGCAAGGCAGAGGTGGTTTATGTTCAAGAAGCTTAGAGGAAACATGGGCAATTACCAACAACCCACAACGTGTCCAAGCGCCAAATAAGTGGAACTTCAAAATTATGAGCGGTTACTGGAAATTTATCACGTGTTTGAGCGACAACGAGGTGGCAACATCTAGTGAAGCAGTTACCTCAAGATGTTAATATTAGCCGTAGATTTTATCTAGGTAGTTACTTTGTAAACACTACAAATAGGCAAATTTTGTGTAGTTTAGGTGTGTTCACTTGTACTCTCAAATCACTTGTCAAACTCTCTCATTCCAAGCGTCAGGAAATCAAGCGTGAAGAGTGCTTGATGTACATGAATCACCATCTTTATTTCAATGCAAATCTTTTATTTTTCGGTTATATCTCTTGAGTGTTTTATATGTTTTTCTCTTTGCTGTCGTGCAAGATCTATACGTTATCTTCTATTTTGCATGAAAAATTCGACACTATCTGTGGGTCACGAGTCACCTATCAGTTAGTTTAGTGAGTCTCACTTTTTGTACGAATATCTCTTGTCGGTCATGACTTACCAGGCAGTTGATTAAACCATAGTGTGGAAAACCATTGCACCCGTTTCTCCAATCAAAAGAAAGTCAATTCCCTGGACTGATATTTTGATGGAATAGGTGTGATAAAAAAACTCTTAGCACGTGTCTTGAGATCAATTGGTCGATCTTGTAAGTTACCCTCAGTTTTAGGACTCTGGGAGGACCAGCGGTTGTTTACAATTTTTCACAGTAGACAATAGGGCAACTATCTGTCATAACTTCTCTACAAATCAAAATATAATTTTAGAGTGCATATTTGTTGTTCATGTTTGTTATCATCAAAACTCTTACGAGGGTTGTAGAATCAAACTATGTTCTAACAGCAAGTTCCAGATTAATTCCTGAAACCAAACAGGGAATCTATCTGTGAACAACTGACTGTGGATGAATTCCCGAAACAAGACGGAGAGACTATCTACAAGACCAGGTTAGAGATTAATTCCTGAAACTAGATAGGGCAACTATCTCAACGACCAATAAAAGCAAGTTCCAAATTAATTCCTAAAACTAGACAGGGCAACTATTTGTGAACAACTGATTGTAGATCAATTCCCGAAACAAGACGGGGAAACTATCTACAAGACCAGGTTAGAGATTAATTCTTGAAACTAGACAGGGCAACTATCTCAATGACCAACAAAAGCAAGTTCCAGATTAATTCTTGAAACCAGACAAGGAAACTATCTGTGAACAACTGACTATGGATTAATTTCCAGAATAATACAGGGAGACTATCTAC
This sequence comes from Vicia faba, assembly GCA_948472305.1. Lineage (NCBI taxonomy): Eukaryota > Viridiplantae > Streptophyta > Magnoliopsida > Fabales > Fabaceae > Vicia > Vicia faba. The sequence continues at coordinate 133,110,167 of OX451740.1, read as the reverse complement.
AAGACCAGGTTAGAGAGTAATTCATGAAGCCAGACAGAGAAACTATTTCAACAAAAGCAGGTTCCAGATTAATTCCTGAAACAAGACGGGGCAACTATCTGAAGTAACAGCTCATCGAACATTGTGAAGCCTGGACACGACCAGATAACAGTTAACCTCAAATTCAAGTTGAAGCCTGGACCTGACCATATAACAGCTTAATTTATTCAAAACACGGAAACCTGGACCTGACCAGATAACAGTTTACAACTATTGCAAAGCATAGACCCGACCAGATGACAATATACCTTAAGTTCAAGTTAAATCCTGGACCTGACCAAATAACAGCTTAATTTATGAAGCCTGGACCCGACTAGATAACAGTTTACAACTACTTCAAAGCCTGGAAACCGACCAGATAATAGTTAATTTCGTTTTCCCCAGTAAGTCGTTGTGAAGCCTGAAATCGACCAGATGACAGTTAACTTTATTACCCTCGGCAAGTTACTGTGAAGCCTGGATTTCGACCAGAAAACAACTAACTTTCATATCTCCAGTCCAGATATAACTCCTTCGTAGAGCCATGGACAACTAAATCCCCTAGACTCTATTGCCCACAGAGTTTTCCTCAAGCAAAAGAACAGAAATCAGCATTCCCCGGTGGAGTCCTCCTCAGACAACAGGAATAGGAATCCCCACAAAGAGACCTCTTATGAAGTCAGCATCTACTTTGGATGGTATATTTAAGCACATCTCCGATAACTCTCAATCATCTTCTCCAAATGGCATCTATAAGCCCATTCCTGATATCATCAACCAACGGCGTTACTTCATGCGAGTGTAAATTTTTAGGCACTCTAGTGTTCAATCATCTTCCACCTTCAGATCACGAAAGGAAGACAAGCCAATCTAAATCTTCAAGTTTAAGAAGATTGAACAGGGGCAGCTGTTGCACCCCAAAATTTTCCCTCCCATTTTATTCAAGGCATGCTCATTAAGGTCCTCAATTGCAAAAGGTTGACCAAGAATTGATCAGACAAATTCTCCTCCTAAGCAATGACCTTTCAACTAGTTTCACTTTTCACCAAGATGTGTGAGCTCCAAAGGTCTCAAATGTTTTCCATGGTCCTAATATGTCTTCAAGTTTATCCATGCCAAGTTTAATGCCCTACAACTTCTCTTTTATCCTCAATCTCAAGAAATGCATCATTTGGAAGGTACAAGCTCATACATTACAGGAGGTTATTGCACCCTATACGCCTCAGCATAATGGCATAACTGAAAGAAATAATAGAAGTGTATTGAACTTGACGAGATGTAAGTTGAAAGCTAAAAATATGCCTAAGAGATTTTGGGTCGAAGCAGCTTCGACAGCAATATACATCCTGAATAGATTCTCAACGAAGAAGATAGTCAAAAAGACACTGCATGAGGCTTGGAAAGGGTCGAAGCCAAATATAAGTCATCTTAAAGTTTTTCGGATCAATATGTTTCAGACATATACCTGAACAATTGAGAAAGAAGCTAGATGGTCGAAGTGAAGTCATGGTGCTCATAGGTGTTATCATTTGATTGGTGCATACAATTTGTATTCACTAATTGAAGATAAACTAGTGATCAATAGAGATGTTCTTGTAGATGAAATCAAAGGTTGGGATTGGAGTCGAAGTTCAGTTCGACAAGAATCAGACCCAGTCACAATTGTGTTCGAAGGAGATAAACAGAATGAAGCTTCGATAAGAGCTGATGAAATTAAAGGTTGGGATTGGAGTCGAAGTTCAGTTCGACAAGAATCAGACACAGTCACATTTATGTTCGAAGGAGATTAACAGAATGAAGCATCGACAAGAACTGATGAAAGCAAAGGGTGGGATTGGAGTCGAAGTTCAGTTTGACAAGAATCAGACACAGTCGCAACTATGTTCGAAAGGACATGAACAAAATGAAGCTTCAACGAGTCGAAATGAACAAGGTGATACTTCGACTGGTCGAATTGAAGAACCGCCTGTGTAGAAAGAAAGAAGGTCCATAAGAACAAGAACTATTCGACTAGGCTGATTGGATATGAGAGGTTTCCAGATCAAGAAATTGATACAGATGGTGACTTAATCAAAGAAGTCATGATGGTGAAGCCTTGAGCAATTCGAATTGGTGTAAAGCCATGAAAGAAGAACTTAGAGCCATCGAGAAGAACAAAACTTGGGAGCTTGTTGAAAGAACCAACAAAAAAACATATTGATGTGAAATGGAGCTGCAAGTCGAAACGAAAACCTAATGGGATGAAGCTTGTTGGGCATGGACTGATTAGCTTGAGGCCTAAATTCAAGCAAGACACCAACCATAACATGTCTAGGTTCATTATGTTCCATGAATGGCAAGAAAATTATCAAAATGGCAACTTTTCAAATCTTTCGATTTTGCTTTCCAAGCCATGGTTAATGGCTGATTCATGCCATATTTGTTCACCACTATACCCCTATATAAATACAAGACCAGATCATAAGCAGAGGACACGAACACATTGCCTATCAAAGCTCCACGGGAAAAAAATCATCAAAATTGTGAAACTCCCAAAATCCTTCCTCCATCCAAACCAGTGATGCATTCGCATTCCTGAGATTCCCATGATTCAGACCAGGCCTCCTCCACACGCGAAAAGCCCTAGAATTTGTGGATCACGTTACTCTGATCAGGTACAGAATTTTGATCTTGGATATTTAATTTCTCACGTTGTAAATGTTTCTAAGCATCCATATATACTCATACTAATGCTTGGGATGATTTAAGATCTGTTCTTTTGAGTTTCAACGCATAAGGTGCCATTGTCATGGCACGATTTGTAAATGGTGGTTAAATTGTGATACATGGACCTTTTTCCAATTTTAAACCCAGATTCGGACTCAGGGGGTTCGAATTAGGGGGGATCGAATTAAGGGGAAGAACGAATGTTCGACACCCAGGTCATGCATTTTGTTTTTCTAACAATTGTATTCTAGATCCCATGCTTGCAGGTCTAACGTGCACACCATGCACCATGTGGTCAACACCAGTAGATCCCATCTGATCAGATCCAGCGCTCCCAGATGCGCAACTTACCATGCACCCTCAACAGATTCCCTCACTGGATCCAATTGCAGATCTGGACTCATCTTACTTGGGCGCAATGAATGTCAATTTGCACCCCCTGTTTTTGTTTGCTATCCTGGCCCATTTACTCTTTTTGTTTTGTTTTATTATTTATTTTCCTTTAATTTTTTTTATTTAATCAGTAAGATAATTAAAAAAAATCACAAAAATTAGGTTAGCTTTCTTTTTTTTTCTTTCCAATTAAAAATAATTTTTTTAATTAATTATTTAATTAATTTAACTTTTTTTATTTAATTTAAAATTAAATAGACTTATACTAACTCATGTTCTTTTCATAATAAAAATACCAAAAAAATATGAATTTTTTTTTAGTTTCATTTTAGATCACTTTTTTTTATTAATCTTACTTAAATATTTTCCCAAATTAAAATAAAACACAAAAAATGATTTCCTTTCACTTAGGATTTAGACGTTATTTTTAATTCGTGCGCGTTTATTACTTTCGTTATCATTTTCATATTAATGTATCTGCTTATGGGATGTAATAGATTTTATAACTAGGACTTTACTTTACTGCCTTATTTCCCCCAAGTTTTTGGACATGTAATTAATCCCCCTCCCCGAAGCCTTTGTAATAGTTTAGGATTTACATTTCCGCACTTTTAATTTCTGCAAACTATTAACTGTTAGATGTATGCCTAATAGGATTGTATGGCAAGAATAACAAGCAAACGCTAGCAAATCTAACACAAGACAAAAATAACTGAATACAACACACTCTCACATATACACCTCTAGGGTATCCCACTTTTGTTGCCTTCAGAAAAATAGTCACATCTCTCGAAATGTGAGAGATTTTAGTGGCTACCCTCCGGTTTTAAAGATCATAAGTCCCTCGATGACCCTCTCGACATTGCCTCGGTAAAATGATCTTAAAACCCTAGGGTAGTTACTAAAGTTTCTTACCCAATTGCCTTTGTGACTGTATAAATGTCCCTTCAAATGGCCCTCAAACATCCAACGACTAGTGCTACCTACTCATTAATAGTAGGATAGCACTGTCTAAAGGAAAAGAGGAAAAGAACAACCTTTCGAGTAAAGTAGATAGTTGCTAGATGCTTGCTCAAACAATTTTTAAACTTACACAAAACGTCTTTTAAAAACATTTTCAACCACTTTGTATACATTCTCTACTATTCCGAGAAACATTACAAAGTTTGCCTAACTAAGGCGCTTTCAAAATACTTTTCAAAAACACACAAAGCACAAGGTATTTCAAAATGAGCTAAGCATCTAAGAGCCTGTAGATAACCATGGATGGAAAGGGTTCTAACACCTTCCTTTTCCATAATCTACCCCCTTACTCAGAAATAAATCTCGAAAGGTCTTTTTCTGTTCTTTTCACCCTTTCCTTTGTTGGATAAAAGAAAAGTCGGTGGAGACTCTTGCTTACGGAAACATTTGAGAATACAAATGCAAAACCAGTATAATAGTCAGTTCTCCCACAGCATTACATAAGGATATGTTTACCATTTCGTGATTACTTTCATCCATTTGTTGCCTCATAACTACAATGGAACTCGAGGTAAAATGGGTATTACTTGATGTGAAAAACTCAATCCAATCGAATGACTAAACTGACTTCCCACAGACCATGATACGTGATAAGGGAAAAATATTGATGTTGAGTTTTCCCCAATTATAGAAACGCATTTATGCAAGCCTGCCCTCATTGTTGTTGGCATTCCATACACTTGTTCCCCACCATGCATAGACAATCCAAAATTAGGCACATATTTCCCTTAAGTATTGACCATGTTTAGTCTTGGAGTCATTGTATGACTCGTGGTGATTGGTATGCTTGTGGTCTTCGGAGACACAACCACAGAGCTTGAACCAACACTTGATGCAGCACTGGTATTTCCTCTTAGGGGTTGCTCCTCATCTGGATTTCTATGATCTACCATTTTTTACCACTCCTCAATCTCATGCACAGATTGAGATAAACTTAACATAAACATGTCCCACCAGATGTGCCAATTTGTTCACAAGGGTTTCTCGCAAACAATCTTTATCCTCTTACTTAAAGGTTACTTGCAGGACCGCCTAAAAGGGTCGTATACTTAGTGTTAAGTTTGATATTGTGTTATGGGATTAGAAAGTAGAAAAAGGTATAAAAAAACAAAGATAAATTTTTAAGAATGATAAACAATACAAAAAAACTTGAAATAAATTGCTTTGAATTAAAGGTGGATGCAAGCATACATTTCTCAGAAGTAACTCACTTCTCTCTTGACGCGGATACTTTGAGTTATTTCTTACAATGTTACAAAATGTGACCTTTGACATGAATAAAAAAACTTGCTTAAATAAAAAACAAAAGTAACTTCTATCCTACATGTTCGACGGTTATCATATAACCACGTTCGAAGTTTGTGATGAAACTCCCTATTGAAACATCCCACGTTCTATTGGTAACCATCGATGAAAATTATTTCAATGTTAAACATTTCTACATTTGACTGGACTCCATTGACTTGGCTTCAACATCATGAATTTTCATTAAGTATCAAAGGAACTTTAACCTTGGTAACCTTGGTAACTTGCATACGCTTCTTGCCCCATCATGGGTTATGTTGAGATTACTTTACCCTTGGTGATGACCCTTAGCTTATAATCAATTTGCTTAGTCGAAAATCGCTGACTAACGCATGTCCAATCATGTGTTACAACATTTTAGCATAAATGATCAAACATTATCTAGAATTCAGTTATCAACTTGGATATGTCATTATTATGGTGAGCACGGTCATATAAAGCCTTTTTGTTATAAATTGTATGGAGACCAAAAATCATCAGCTCTTTCTAAGACTGAGCAAGTAAGCAAAAAGAGAGGTGTTTATAATAGGGATATGAACCTTATTGCTCATACTTCCTTAAAAAACTCAAATAGAGAAAATAAGAATGTTGATAGTGGGTGCTCTAGACATATGACAGGAGTTCATAAGATGTTGGTAGATGTCAAGCCTCATCCCACAGGTTCTATAAGATTTAGTGATGGGTTTAGAGGTGAAATCAAAGGAGTTGGAAACCTGATGTGTGATGGATGTCTAGGTTAGAATATATTTTATTTGTGAAATGATTAACTGCTAATCTTATTAGCATTAGTCAACTGTGTGATCAAGGTCTATTAGTCAACTTCTCAAAATCAGAATGTCTATGAAAAAGAAGTTGTTCTAATGAGAGGAATAAGGTCCAAAGTCAACTGCTATTTATGGGAATCTCAAATAATTACTTACTCTTACACATGTTCATAAAACAATGAGGATGAAGTGAAGTTGTGGCACCAGAAACTTGGACATCTTCATTTCAAAAGAATGAAGGAAGTCATATCTGAAGGAGCCATTAGAGATATTCCAAAGATCAAGATTGAAGAAGGAAAATTTTGTGATGAGTGTGAAAATAAAAAAGCAAAGCATAATATAACACTCAATGTTGCAACATCATACTACTTCCAAACTGCTGGAACTTCTTCATATGGATGTAATGGGACCGTTACAAGTAGATATCCTAGGAGGAAAAAGCTATGTCTTTGAGGTTGTAGATGACTTTATTGGATATACTTGGATGAATTTTCTTAGAGAAAAATCAAATACTTTTGAAGTCTTCAAAGTCTGTGTAAAAGCATTCAAGAGGAGAAGATGAATATGATTGTCAAAGTCACAAGTGACAATGACAAGGATTTTAAGAATGCAAAATTTTCTAAATTTTGTGATTTAGAAGAAATAAGCCATTAGTTCTCTTATTCTTGAAAACTCGGGGAGATGGAATTATTGAGTAAAAGACTAGAGCAATTCAAGAATTAGCTAGGGTCATGCTTACTGCTAAGCAATTGCCATTTGAGTTTTGGGTTGAAGCTATGAATTCTGCATTCTATATTCATAATAGGGTCATGTTAGGAGGAGGTACTACTACTCTCTATGAGGTATGGAAAGGAAGGAAACTTAAAGTTAAATACTTTCATATATTTGGAAGTAAATGTCAGATCTTTACTGGTAAAGATCAAATGGACAAGAAGGATTCCATAGGGGATGAGTGAATATTTACGGGCTATTCGACAAGCAGAAGAGCTTATATAGTTTTTAACCCTGGAACTAGAATGACAATGGAATCTATCAATGTGAAAATCGATGATTCAATTACTGAAGAGAAGATGAAGGTCAGAGACAATGTTGGAACATCCTATGTGCAAACTGATGAAGCATATAGGGAGGAAATTTGTGAGTTCACAAGCACTGAATCAGTGAATTCTTAATCCAGTATAAGTCTGCCTACTGAAGGAAAGATAGAACAATCTAACAAACTGACTATAACTCATTCTGATGAAGGAAACATCATTGGTTTAAATATGAAAATATCATATAATGATGAATGTTTTTCCCTTGGGAATAGCTTGGGTTTCTGGATTACTAAGAAGCATGAATGTGCTTCTTGGTATACTGCAAGAGATGAAGGTAAGAAAATAAGAGAAAGTTTCTCTAAACTAGTGTTGAAGAGACATGATGTTAAGAAAGATATCATGAAATTTTACAATGAAGATCTGAACTCTTTCAGATATCTCATTCAACATGACTAGAACAAGGACCTTGGTAGTTATAAACAATTGATTAAGAATCTTATTGAAGGGAAGGTTGTAACTCTAGAGCATATGGACAATAAGGAACAACTTTCCGTTATAAAAATAGTGGGATTGGAAATTGTACTATTAAGGAGTTATAGCAATTACATAAATGCAGGAATGCAACTAATGCTACATCTTTCTTTTATACTCTGAGGCATGATATGCCTAGACAAATTGCTATTGAAAAGGGATGGAAGGGGGGTATTTTGAAAGGTAATGTAACTGGCTATAACACCAAGTAATGCATAAGAATCTGTTAGGGACAAGTTAAAGGGGGGTTACCTTTAGAGCTAGATCATCTTTATTTCTTTACTTGCTTGCTTTGTATGCTTTATATTTCAGGATATTCCTGGGTTTATTTCTTGTATAGATCCTATACCCGAATATGGGGGCATTTTTGGTAAGTAGTAATAGATTGTGAAAATTGTACAGCGTAGACCGATATGGTTGAAATGATGGCTACGTTAGTGTGACACATTGGTTTTTGCTGGTGTCCCTTGAGTCAATCAAGGAGAATGATGGGCTGTCGTGTGGTGTCATAAGAACTAACTGACCTTAGAACCTTAGTTGACACAACTTAGCCATTACAAATTAATGAGATGGTCGGCTTTGGTGCAGACTAAAGTTGGTTGATACTTGATGCTACACTCATTGAGATTGGACATTCGGGATATTTCGGTCGCAATTCAGATGCTTGTGCTGAAACAATGCCTGAGATCCAATTTTGTAGGGATATTTCTGTGGGATATCCATGAATTTGGTCTTTGTGGGTTTTGGACCCTCATTTGTGAAGATTATTTTGTGGAGATAACCTTATAGAGATGACTCTGTGGGGACTTGATTGAGGATCACCTTATGAAGGGGATTTTATGGAGATTTGTGACTACCCCTGGTAGCAAGTGTTGTAGCATTTCCAGAAAAATGTTTGCTTAGTCGTATGTGAACCTTTGCTGGAATTCATGTTCAATGTCCCAAGCACTTCTTGAGAGATTTCTTTGGAATATCGACTTGACTATCCCTAGATGATTTGGATAGTAACATGTCATGCCCCCTTGCTTATAGGAGATTTGTCATTGGAAATATCTTCCCATTTAAAATGATTCTGTTTCTTGAGAGAGTTTCTGTTCATTGGATGTTCGTCATGCGAATTTCCCTGTTGTCAAACAAATATCTATATGCAAACAGCGATATTCAAAATAATGCAAAGTTTATGTTTTGTCTTAAAGTTTTGAAAATTCATTTTTAGCAGATAAGAGAATTTTGTAAGAATGTGAATTCAAATCAGAATTTACAGTAAGCCTCATAGGAGTCAGGATACCTTTGGTAACAGTATGCTTTTGAACTAACCCATGCTTCAATTAGGATTTTTGAAGGGTTGTAGTGTGGTCTGGCTCACGGTTTTAAGAAACAAAGGATAAGGCTCAAAGTGTATTTTTACCCGTCCGTTCTTCATGATGTTCTCCAGTCCTAAACTTATTTAATTGTGCGTTTGAATTCCAATTGAGTCTGAAATGACGTTTTGATGATGGTTCAGACAAGTTAAGTTTGTTGGAAGGCGGTCATTTTTGCAACATTTTTAATGTCGTCGAGGATTTGTAGTGACCTCTTTTGATTTATTATCCCTGATTTTTGCCTGACTATTCTCGTTTTAAGATCACAGTTAACGGGATGCCCCCTGTTTTCTTAAGTCTCCTTCGTAGGTTTTGACTTAGTGGGCTTTTTCTTTTGAGAGATAACGACTGCCTATTTGGTAGGGAATCATCACCATCTTTTGGTTCAGAAGGATGTTTTTGATATCATTCATTGTATAGGAGGTGAAAGCTTATGACTGAACACGTATTTGAATTAAATGAGAGACTACCCTGCCCCAGGTTTTAGTTAAAGGTTTTCAATTTTTGTGGAAAAGAACGATCCTACTTCTTTAGCTCAAAGGGGTTGACTAGGGATTATATTCCTTATAACTCCAGTGTTTAGGGTTTGAAAGAAACGCTTGTACATCGTCAGTGAGGTCTGTTCAAAAGCATATTGTATGAGATTATGGCATTATTTTTCGTCATCCTCCCTCTAAAGGCTTGCAACAACAAGAGTTTAATATCATAAAGGGAGTAAAAATCATAGTTTAAATTAAAACGAATGGATTAATTCAAGACAAACATATGCAATGCATTAATGAAACAAAGTTTGACATTAATAGATAAGTGTTTGAACAACAACAGAGATTACAATTGAAAATTCAAAAATGAAATAAATACTATCAATATTAGCCATGATTTGGCATGGGAGCAATGATCACATTGGGATCCTTAGGTGGGTCAAATTCGATCTCCTTGTTGTCAATAAAATATTGAATCTTGTTCTTCAAAGTCCAACAGTTGTCGGTGTCATGTCTAGGACTATCAGAATGGTAGGCACATCTTACATTTGGATTATACTTAGGAGAGGAGTGTGATACGGTGGCAGAACCAGGCTGTTTTAATACTGGTTTGCATTTTGCGTTTTTTGTTTGCAAAATGTCGCGGTAAGCAAGATTCGCCACCGACTTTTATTTTATCCTACTGGAAAGGAAAAAAAAGCACAGAAAAATTCCTTTTTCGAGATTTTGAGTACAGGGGGTAGATTATAGAAAGGGAAGGTATTAGCACCCTTTATATCCATAGTTTTCTACGGGCTCTTAGGTACTTGCTCATCATTTTCAAAATTGCTTGTGTGTGTTTGATTTGAAAAAGTTTTTTGACTTCCACTTAACCCTTGCTTCTATCTTCAAGAGTGTTACGAAGTGTTTTTGAAAGCTTTGTTTGAAAAGAGTGTAAGTGTGGAAAAGTTTGTTTGGATTGAGCAAGTACTTAAGATTCTACCTACTCGAAAAAGAGAATTGTTCTATGTTTGTTTCCTTTAGACAACACTATCCTACTATTAGTGAGTAGGTAGCACCGTCGTCAGAGTTTTGAGGGTAAATTCGAAAGGGACGTACGACCACTAAAGCAATGTTAGGATGTCTTAGTAATAACTCTAATGTCTTGAGATCAATATTCGAGGCAATATATCTGAGGCAACCTTTCCGAGGCAACTTTTCTGAACGGGACTTTGATCTTTTGTTTAGACAAGAGAGCGACCACTAAAATATCCTATACCTAATGACCGTTTACCGAAGGCAACTGAAGTGAGAGTATACCCTAGGAGTGTGCATGTGCTACTGATTCAATTTCAAGTTTATTATCTTTGCACATTTAGGGTTTGCTAACTGTTTTAAAGTTTACATACATTTTTGTCATGCATTCCTACTATTCATACATCTAACAGTTAATGTTTTGCGGAATTTAAAGTGCAGAAAGTAAAGCTACGCTATTACAAGGCTTCGGATATTAATTACATAGCCAAAAACAACTCGTCAAAACGATAAATGAAAAGGAGAAAAATCCTAATTAATCTATTACATCTTGTGAGCAATTACATTAATATGGCAAAATAAAATAATGAAGCGCGCGCGATGAATTTAAGAATGATTAGGAAATTAGGGTTTTGACCCCGTCTAACCTAATTGAAAGAAAAAAATTATTTTTGTTGTTTTTGATTATTTTTAAGAAAAAGGATAAGGTTTTTAAATTAAATACAAATCTAATAATTAAATTAATTTAAATAAAATAATTTACATGACCTATTTTTGTATTTTGTTATTTTTAAGAAAAAGAAAATAGAATTTAAATTAGAAACAAAAACCCTAATTGTTCTAATTAATTTTAATTTATTTACGAAATAATTAAGGTTACCCTAAAATTAAATAAACTAATTAAATTAATTAATTTTTTTGATAAAAAATAAACCTAAATCTAATTGGATGAAAATATTATTTTAGTGATTTTTTTTATAAAAAGAAATAATTAATTTGTGTTAGTAAAAATAATTAAATAAATTAAATAAAAGAAATGATAAATGAAAAGAAGAAGAAAATGGGCCTGAGAAAGTAATTTGGAGGGGTGTGTTGCTAGCAATTCTGGCCCAAAACCAAAGGTCCACGTTGACCTTCAAGGTTCCTATGTTGCATGTTGACCAAGCCCTATGATGTTCCTTCATCTGATGGCCTTTAGATCTGGCCATCTGGAGATCCAAAGGTTGAATCTTGAGGATGCATTATGATCCCTCTGCCTTGTGTGCGCGCCTGATCCATTAAAGAAAAATAACATGAAATATGGGGGGACCTGGGATTCGAACCCAGGTCCTTAAGCCTTTTCCAATAGCCTTGCTACCAACTGAGTTGCGTGTGTTAGTTGTATGTAAATAAACAAATAAATATTATAAAAACAACATAACTTTATTAGTTCCCTGCGCGCGAAATTTTAAACAGACGAATGGGAATGTGCCACGCCAGTCATCTTCCTCCTCACTCCGTTGGTAAAAGTCACAGACTTTTACCTACGGACATATGTCCGTAGCTACAACCCTGGCTTGTTTCAAAATCTTTCATGGGCATGATAAATGGAGTCTAAGGCCATGGATTGATTCGTCTTGGCCTGCTGAGCACGATGGTTCCCTTCTTGAGGGCCAATTTTACCTGTGTACAAAGATCCTAAAACGAAGCATAAAACCCTAGTAATGGCAAATCCTGATATAGTCCACAAAAATGCAATTGTATGTTATAGATAGCTTGCAAATGTTTCAAGGAGAAAGGATATACAAGTATTCCATGCTATAGATGCCAAAATCATGAAATTCGATTTCAAGAAGAAGCCATTCTCGTGGCTGACTTACATTGAGTTCTAGCGCTGGAAACTCCTTGTTCTTGATTGGTATAGCTTGCTTGTGATCCCAGGAAGTGAATGAGATGGTCAGGGAGCCTTGTAATCGCCTGGAACTATGAAATCAACTCAGCACTTTTTTCTGATTTTTCCAAGTTTGTTCTGCCTTGTGTTTTAGGTCTGCAAATGTTCACTATATATCAAGGATTCAATTAGGGTTGAAATTATGCTATCAATCTTTATCCATTATAGCTTTTGATTTTGATTTGATTCACTTGAAGGTATTTCCAAAAATAGGTCAAAACCAATCTTTTTGTGCCCACCAATGCCTTACACGAATTAATTCAATTGCTAGCTGGATATAGGACCTGAAACATGCACAAGATCTTGAAATTTGAATGACTTGGATTTTTCATGATTTGTTTTGATTTAAATTGATTTAATTGGAATAAAAATCAAAATAAATAGAAAAAATAAGATAAAGACAAATGGAAAGGGCTAGGGCTCGTGGACTATACTACCAACTCAAAACAAGTTCAAAAAGTTAGGCCCATTTAGCAAAAACTGCAATTTGAGGCATAGTTGACTTTTTGACAATTTTGCAAAAAAGGTCAACTTCACCAATGCATAACTTCCTCAATTTTGACTCTTTGAAGGTGTTCTTGGACTTTTTAGAAATCTTGAGATGTCCTCTAAGAAACCCTATTAGTCTCATCTCAATTGAGTCTTCCATGTTCATGTATGAAGCTTTGACAAAAAAGGGATTTTTGTTGACTTTTCAAAATGACCTATAATGTCCAAATTCATAATTTCTTGTGAGTGCATATTTTGAACTTGGGAGATGAATATGGATTGTAGGGAATTTTATCCTCTTAAAATGAGCTTTGGATGGGTCATTTCTCATAAAGTATGAGAAAGTTATGCTTGGTCAAAGTTGAGTTGACTTTTCCTATAAAACCCTAATTTAGCAACTTTTGGTTCTTGGTGAATTGTGAGCAATCCTTGTTGAATCATGATCAACCCTTGATCAAATGATGAAGTATACTTAAAAATGAGTATGTTGACCAAAAATCTTGAAGTTTGACTGTATGTGGGCCACAGATGACTTTTGCCCTAGCATAGTCGATTTTCAGGCTTTTGAGCAATTGGTTGAGCAAACTTCCTCTGCAAGGCTTGAAACTTGACATGGATGATCTTGAGAACATATTAGGACAATGGTGAGAATTTGGGATCCCTTGGACTCAAGTATCTTGATGCAATATGAAACCCTAATTTGAGGTAGACTGCCTTAGGAGAGAGCTTGTCTGGTCAACCCTTGGACTTCCTTGAGCAACTTGAGAATCTTTCTTGAAATGTTTTGAGAAATATGGGAGGGAAAATTTTAGGGTACAACAGCTTCCCCTGTTCAATCTTCTTAAACCTGAAGATTTAGATTGGCTTGTCTGCCTTTCGTGATCTGAAGGTGGAAGATGATTGAACACTAGAGTGCCCAGAAATTTGCACTCGCATGAAGTGGTATTTGTCTTATGATGTCGGGAATGGGCTTATAGATGCCATTTGGAGATTGATGATTGAAGATGGGCTTAAAGATGCCATCTGAAGGAGTGTCGGTCGCCTAAGAGATTCCTTAGCGAGAACCCGTATACCTGTTGTTGAGGAAGACTTCGCTGGGGAATGCTGATCTTTGTCTTGTAAAAGTTGAATTTTAGGAGCTTCGGTCGTCCGTTATTCTACTGGGAAATCTTCTCTTAGTCGAAGAGGTGAAAATGAACTACTATCTGGTCGTGATCCAGGCTTTATAGTGACAAGACCGACTGCTATCTGGTCGTGCTCCAGGATTTACAGTGACTTACTGGGGAGATGAGATTAAACTTGTTATCCAGTCGTAATCCAGGCTTTGCAATTTCTCAATTCTTATCTGGTCGTAATCCAGGCTTCAGAAGGAATTAAGTTGTTATCCGGTCGCATCTGGGCTTCAACTTGAACTTAGGGCACACTAATATCTGGTCGACTCTGGGCTTCTTAGTAATTGTCCAAGTAAACTGCTATTTGGTCGAAATCCAAGATTTGCAGTGTTTTGTACTGTTATTTGATCGTAATCCAGGCTTCAGTTCTTTTACCACTATCTGGTAGTAATCCAGGCTTTACGATGTCTCATACTATTATCTGGTCGAATCCAGGCTTCATGGTGTCCTGTACTGCTATCTGGTCGTAATCCAGGCTTCACAATACCTTACTTCTTATCTGGTCGTAATCCAGGATTCAGAAGAAAATCAAGTGGTTATCCGGTCACATTCGGGCTTTCCATTTGACTTTTGTGCCCACTAATATCCGGTCGAATCTGGGCTTCATAGTAATTGGTCGGGTAAACTACTATTTGGTCGTAATCCAAGCTTCATAGTGTCCCTCACTGTTATCTGGTCGTAATCCAGGCTTCAGTGTCTCTTACCGCTATTTGGTCGTAATCTAGGCTTCGCGATGTCTCATACCATTATCTGGTTGAATCCAGGCTTCATGGTGTTCAGAGAAATCAAGATACTATCCAGTCGAATCCGAGCTTCATAACTTGTATTAAATATGTACCACTATCTGGTCGTAATCCAGGCTTCGCGGTGTCTTTGGCTGCTATCTGGTTGTAACCCAGGCTTCACAGAAACTTTTATTGCTATCTGGTCGTAATCCAGGCTTCACAATAACTTGTTGAGCTATTATCCAGTTGTAATCCGAGCTTCACGGCTTGTGTTTATGATATACCAATATTTGGTCGTAATCCAGGCTTCATGGTGTCTTGCACTGCTATCTGGTCGTAATCCAGGCTTCACAGTATCTTGCTGAGCTATTATCCGGTCGTAATCTGGGCTTCACGGCTTGCTGGGGATTAAACTATTACCCGGTCGAATTCGGGCTTCATATCTTAGAGATAAACCACTATCTGGTCGAATCTAGGCTTCGCGGTGTTTGATACTGTTATCCGGTCATTCTCCGGGCTTCACAATGTGATGTAGAAATCAAGATACTATCCGGTCGGATCCGGGCTTCATAGCTTGAACTTTGTAAGAGTTTGATTGTATCTTTCCTGAAAGGTAAAGAGTTAGTCGTATGTAATGCATGTTATGCATCGAGCAATAATGTTCTCAATGATATTGGGTTGTATGATACGTATGTGTGATCGGTGGGAATGAGAATTGACTGTTTTTGGAATGCTGGTTCGCGTTTGCGTTTGTTTTTGCAAAATTTCGCGGTACGCAAGAGTCACCACCGTCTTTTATTTTATCCAACAAGGAAAGGACAAAAGCACAAAAAAATTTCCTTTTGAGATGTTTCTCGGGTTCAGGAGGTAGATTATAGAAAGGGAAGGTGTTAGCACCCTTTCTATCCGTGGTTATCCACGGGCTCTTAGGTACTTGCTCACTATGTTTTCAAAATTTTGCTTTTCTTTGTGATTGTGGGTTTGAAAAGAATTTTTGTTTGAAAGAGAGTGTAAGTGCGAAAAGTTTTGTTTTTGTTTTCAAAAGAGCAAGTACTTAAGAACATCTACATACTCAAAAAGGAATTAAACTGTGCAAATGTCCTTTAGACAATGCTATCCCACTATTGAGGAGTAGGTAGCACCGTCGTTGGAGTTTTCGGGTCAATTCGATTTAAGGGACGTGTGGCCACTAAAGCAATGTTAGGACGCCTTAGTGGTAACCCTAATGTCTTAGATCATTTTTTCCGAGGCAACCGTTTCGAGGCAACTTATGATCTTTGGACAAGAGGGCGACCTCTAAAACTTCTTATACTTAATGACCACGTTCGAGGCAACCAAGTGAGGCGTACCCTAAGAGTGGCATGTGCGAATGTATTATTTTTCAGTTATTTATCTTTGTACATGTTAATAGTGAGCTACTGTTGATTTTAAATTAAGATTGGTCTTATCATGCATAGCCTATTATTCAAACATCTAACAGTTAATAGTTGCGGAATATAAATTGTGGAAAATAAATCTATGCTATTACAAGGCGTCGGGTATTTACATCGCCAAAAACAAACCCTTGAAAATTAAATTACGGAAAGTAAATAAAAGCGGTAAATAAAATCTTAAGTTAAAACTATTACATCCTCGGAGCAATTACAATATATGGATCAAAAATAAATCGCGCGAGAAAAATTGAATCGAAACGTTCTTAGGGTTTGGACCCTTTTTATTAAATAAAGCATATTTTGTTATTTTTTTGAATTAAGCATTAAGTCTAAATTAATAACGGAATTAATTAATAAAAAGAAAATATTTTTTTTGAGTTTTTATTTTAATTAAGGAAATAATGAAAAATGGTTAAAAATATTGAAAACCCTAATTCTACATTGATTTTAATTTAATGCAAAATATATTGAAATTGAACCTAATTAAATTTAAATTAATTAGTTAATTTTATTTACAAAAATAAAATAATAACATTAATGGAATTTAAATAAACATATTTTTTTGTTTTTTGATTTTTTATGAAAAAAAGTTAATTAATTAATTGGTTAATTAAAATACTAATAATAATAAAATAGAAATAGAAAATAATGAAAAGAAAAATAAAATAAAGATACAAACTCAAGGAGGTGCTGGGCTTGAAAAGGGAGTGTGAATTGCAATTTTTTGGGCCCAAAACGCTTCAGCCTGTTGGAATTTTTGGATTTGCTAGGCGTGCATTGACTTGAGATCATGGTAGTCTCCCAATCTAGGCCATTGGATATGATTTGAGACCACCTGGCCAGCATCTGGAGAAGGGCGTATGATGGACCATCCTTTGAGACCTGCACCTGAATATCTAAAGAAAAAATTGAACAAAGTTTTGGGGGACCTGGGATTCGAACCCAGGTCCCAATGGTGCCACCCACTAACGCCTTGCCAGCTGAGTTATTGATGTTAACCTGTTAGTGGAATATCAATTAAATATTATAAAACAAACTAACAATTGTTCCCTGAAAAACACGCTAATATTCAAATGAGCCAATCACGCTATGTCACATCTTCATCTTCTTCACAAAAACCTGGTTCGGTTACCTGCGGATTTTTATTTGCAGGAAGTTTCGTGGGATGGTTCTAAAATACTCCCTAGGCCACAAAAATGGAATCCAAGAGTACCACTGTACTCGTCTCACTCCCCTGAACTCATCCATGGCCATCGTTGGCCTTGATTTAACCTGTACACAAAACGCCTAAAAAACATACACAAGAACCCTAGGTTCTAGATAGGGGGTTAGAGGCCACAAAAATCAAATCAAATAATGCAGATTCAATGTAAATTGAATGGTGAGTATGAATGTGCAAACCAATTGACAAAAAGATGCAAGGAAAGTGGTTCACGATTTCATGTGCAGAGGCGATTTCAAGAACACTTACAGCGTAATTTAAGTGATGAAAAGGATTCTTTTTTATTGGTATAGCACCACTGGATGTCAAGGAAGAGAGTTGCGTTCTTCTTTTGGTCTGAATTCACCTCCAAGGTTGTTTTCAATTTCACACTTTTCCAAGATTTTTTGCAAAGTGGTATGGCCGTTTCTGCAAACTTCTATGTGTGTCCTAGGTTTGTATGGCTTATGTCAATGTTATAGAGTGAATTAGGGTTGGTTTTTTGATCTGAAATCAAGTGCATTCAAGATTGAAGATTGGATTTGATCACCATTGAAAAGCTTTCCAAAAATAAGCCAAATCTGAGATTTTGTGCTTGAATGAGCCTTGGCACGAGTTGGTTGGTTGTCACATGATATTTGCAAGCTGTACAAATCACAAAGATACCATTTCAATAATTTTTGGATTTTATTTGAATTAATATAGATTTAAAATGAATTAAATCAATAAAAATTAAATAAAATAGAAAAATAAGTGTTTGGTTATGAAATTAAAGATGGGACACGTGTGTGGCATGACAAGACTAAATCAAGTGGAAAAAAGTGGGCCCTTTTGTCAAAAACTGGAGTTTGGAGGATAGTTGACTTTTGGCAATCTTGGAAAAATGCCCAACTTCAACAATGCATAACTTCTTCAATTTTGAACTTTTGGAGGTGTTATTGAACTTTTTTGAAACATTTACATGTCCTATAACCAACCCTTTTGGTCTCACTTTATTTTGATGTTCCATACTCAAGTTATAAGCTTTGGCAAAAAAGGTGTTTTTGTTGACTTTCAAAAATGACCTATAATGTCCAAATTTGTAACTTTTTGTGAGAGCATTTCTTGATCTTGGGGTGTGAAGATGGATTGTAGGAAATTTCATCCTCTTAAAAATGAGCTTTGTATGGGTCATTTATCATAAAGTATGAGAAAGTTATGCTTGGTCAAAGTTGAGTTGACTTTTCCTACAAAACCCTAATTTAGCAACTTTTGAATCTTGATGAATCTTGAGCAATCCTTGATGAATCTTGAGCAACCCTTGATCAAATAATGAATGATCCTTAAAAATGAGAATGTTGACAAAAAATATTGAGATTTGACTGTATTTGGGACACAGTTGACTTTTGCCCTAGCACAGTCAATTTTTGGGCCTCTTGAGCAATTGACTGACCAAACTTCCTCTGCAAGGCTTGAAATTTGGCATGGATGAACTTAAGAAAATGTTTGGACATTGGGGAGCACTTGAGGTCATTTGGATGCAACGACCTTAGTGCTACACAAAACCCTAATTTTGACTTGACTGCCTTAGGAGGTGATTTGACTGTCCCAAACTTGAGCCAACTTGAGCAACTTGGAGCTTCTTCTTGACAAGTCTTGAGGAATATGGGAGGGAAAATTTTGGGGTACAACAGTATGCATATGTCATGATGTATGGATATGCAATGTTTTTATTAAATTCTCAAGTTGGGGAAAATAAATCCTGGATTGCAGCTGGAGAAAAGAGTTGAATTCTTCGTTCTCGCTTGCTGGGAATAACGACCGAAGATGATTGTGAGAATAATCCTGCTGGAGAATAAACTGACGAGAAAATGACCCTGTGGGGAAGAGGTACTCTACTAGAAGATTTGTTGATTTGGAGGAACAACCTTGGCTGGGGATGAATTACCATTGTTGGCGATAATGAAACCTGTCGGGGATTGAGTTTCTGCTTGTGGAAGAAATAAACTCCATTGGGGATAATCTTCTAGTGCTGGTGATAGATAAACTCTGCTTGGGGAGAATCACTGTTTTTTTTTAGATACCTTTTGCTCTGCGGGGAGTGAATGTACTTTGAGTCGTATTTTCCAGCTAGGTCTATCCCTATACCTGGTGGACAGAACAACTGTAAGGTTTGGACATTTCTTGTTTTCCCCTATTCCTGATATTACGAGTAATCGTCTTTTGTTTCGCATGTAAATATTTATGAGCAGTAATTATTGTCAAATGCATATATCAAAAATGAACCATTGGACGTTCTTGCAAAACAAAACAAAAAAAGGAAAACAATTTGAAATTTCTTTGTGAAAATGAATTGTATTGATTTTGAAGTTGGCCTGTAAATAGGTGTTTTTGTACAAGAGGCTGACGTCCTAGTAAGAGAACACCGCCGAATGAAACAGATTTTATACAATTTGTGTAAAAGAAAGGGAAAACGGCTATGTGAATAATCCAACTGGGTTCCAACTCTGCTATTGCCCCTATATCCTCGAGCATCTCATCACTTTGCTACTTGGTTGAAGGTAGATCAAATTGATTAGTGAAATTCTGGCTGCAGATACTCAATGTCACGTTCAATGTTGTGACACCGTATCTGACTTTCTATAAGACAGTAAATACAAAAACAGTAAAGAACACAGTCAATTGTTTACCCAGTTCAGTGTGTAACAACACCTACTCTGGGGGCTACCAAGCCAGGGAGGAAATCCACTATAAGAGATGTTAATTCAGGAATAAACCAACCAGTTTATCTCCTTCACTTAAGACCTACCCAATGCAATTTCAATCTAAGTACAACTTAAACCTGAGTTCCTACTCACTCCCCCTCAATCACAGCAGTGATACATAAAACAATTTGACTAATGAATTGATGAAGACACTCTTCAAAAACATAAACTTGATTAAGCTTCACAGCTTTTTAATCAAGCAACACAACCACTCTTGCTTCACAGCTTTGAGTGATACACACACTTAACTTGACTCTGCTTCACAGCTTTAGTCAAGAGACATACAAACACTCTTGCTTCAAAGCTTTGAGTGCTACACAACCCTTACAATTAAAAACCTATTCCAAGTCACTTATCACAATGATAATTGCTTGGATTACAATAGTTAAAACTATACAGCTTCTAAATGATCTTCTGTCAAAAAGGGATTACTTTCAAAACAGCAGCTCTGTTGAATATATAGCAGCTGCATCTTCAGTTAGGGTTTCCACAAAAAGCTAGGGTTAATTCCATTTGACCTTAAGACTAGGTCACAGGACTTTATCAACCAGGTTAGGGTTGAGCTAGGTTAACCCAAAGAAAACGCAGGATTCTGTTCTGGAAAGACTGAGTCATTTTCCTGAAAAAACTCAGAATTAACCAAACTGCAAACCTGTTAGTTCAGAACAGGATGTCTTAACATCTGTTATGACATCTGAAAACCTGTCTACTGATTTAGGAAAATGTGATCATTTTGCAAAATGCTCAGATACACACTTATAACATCAGTACCTGTATGACAATATTTTTCTGCAAAGGTACCTAATGAATCAGTACAAACTAAACTAGAATGTTATGACATCAGTCATGACATTCACACATACACTTGGGTTTTACCAAAAATGCAAGCCAATAACTAAACAACTACAAACTCCCCCTTTGGCAGATTTTTGGCTAAAGACCCTAAGCAATCAGAGATAGATAGCAGCAGAAAGAAATGACTGCTGAAAAATAGAATGTCTAATTAAGAAGTACCAAAATATATCTCCCCCTCTTTAGCCACAAATGGGCCAAAGATACATGTTCATAAAATTTATACAGTCATCCAGAAAAAGTAATAAGAGCAGCAACTAAAATCTGAACACACTTCCAAACTCCACCAGGGACCAGCATCAACTTCACCAAACAGCAACCAACCTTTAAGCACTGTCATAAGACTCAGAGGAGCTAGTTTCTTCAGTATTGAGATGACCTTCAGCTTCTACACCCTCTTCCCTTCTGTTTCCTTCAGCTTCCTCCTTTTCTAACCTGGCAATTAGGATTTTTAGGGTCTTTTTCCTAGCTTCCAGTTCTTTGCAGGTCTCTTTTAATACAGCTATGACATCATATGTCTTGGACTGGGTCTTCACAGACGATGTCTCAGCTGATGTTATGACAATATCAGGAGCATGAGATCCCTGAAACAGTTTGTAGTGCAACCCAAGGGCAGGAGCTCTTTTGCAAGCAGTATCTCTTGCCACCAGGATATCAGGGTATTGTGCAAGGATAATTCCACAAAGGAGGGAGGGAAAGGCAATTGGTCCTTTGACAGCATAACTACCAGCATGTTTTAAAGTTTGTTCAAAAATATACCTGCCATAGTCAAAAGCAGTCTTGGTTCCCACAGCATAAATAAATCTCCCCAATCCTGTGGAGATAGTTGATTTATGGTTTGTAGGCACCCAGTTGGCTGCACCAATCTTGTGCAGGATGGCAAATTTCATGCTAAGTTTGCTGGCATTTAGCTTGCCTTTCAAGGGCCAGCACTTCACTTGCCTTGCTGTGATTGTTTGACAAACTTCATTGTCAGTGACTTCCAGATCAGGACAATCCTCATTTGTTCTTCCAAGAAATTTGTTAATTTCTGATGGAGAGAAATTAACCCTTCTTCCTCTAACAAAAACACTTTCAAAGTCAGCTGACCTTCAATCAGCACAATCATTAGACAAGTTAACTATGAACTCCTTGACCAGATTTTCATAACACTTGTTAAATTTTATCACTGTCTTCATCAGTCCAGCATTCTTGATCAGGTCCATGATGTCTTTGCACTCCATGGCGTCATTGTTGAGTTCTCTTTCTAAAGCTATTCTCTTCAAGCAAACATACTTCCATTTGTTTGCATTGTCAGGGTGGTGGAAAGAGATGTTGTCTGTTGGGACTTCAGGAACTCTAGCAATTTTGCTGGAGGGCAGTTTCCTTCTGATGGGAATTTCTTCAGCATCAATCTCAAACTCTGATTCCTCATCAGAATCAGAATATTCAGGATCTTTTCTCTTCTTTGTAATTGGTTGTCTACCAGCATTCATCTGGGCTTTCACCTTCCCTTTGGACTGACCAGTTTTCACAGATTCTACCCCAGCCTTGACTTCAGCCTTGGATTTCTTAACAGCAGGTTTATCTTTGGACACACATTTTGCATCATTCTGATTACCCTTTCTTTTCATCAATCTCCTAGCTATGCTAGGGTTTACATTGGCAATCAGATCATTATCTGAGTAATCCTCATCCACATCAATGATAGGTGGATCAGCAGTCTTTTCTGAAGGGTTCTGAATGTTGTCATTTTGTGTCACAACATTCTCAGAGACATCTACATTCTCAGAGACGTCCACATTTGGGCTTCCTGATTGATTTAAAGGCACAGAAATCCTCGGTACAAGTTGGTTTCCGCTTAGTATACTAGTAACAAGCCTAGCAATAGCTTGATGAACTTGAACTGATCCTTCTTTATTTGGTACTGAAGAAGAAGGATGAGAAGGATTACCAGAGGATGCAGCTTGAGCTCTTCCTGCATGTCTAGTTCTCAGCTTTTTGACTTTGGCGGGGTCAGTTGTCATCTCTCTGAGAGGAGTGACCTCAAGAACTTCAGATTCTATGCATGTGGTGATTGCTCTAGAGTTTTGGTCAGATGATGAAGATGATGAGGATGATGAAGTCGCCTTGGTTGAAGATGATGTCTGAGACATTTTGATTGACTTAGAGCACCAGTAGCAATTTGAGAGAAAATTTTGATTGAGAGAAGGGAACAGGTTGCAAAGTCGAGAGAGGTAGGAGGCAAAAGAGAGTCTTTTCAACTTCTTAAGTATTTTGAAAGAATTTGGAAAACATATGATTAACCCACTAAAAATAGACTTAGCACAATTAACTCCTTCAACCCATGTTTTAAGCAAAATTAATTGCTATAATTTCTCATGTTGGCAAATACCCAACCTGCCCCTCAAGTTTTCAAGTTTATTTCCAACAAGAGCCTTGGTAGAGGAATCAGCCAGCTGAAGCTTAATGATACCATGTTCTAGTTTAATTGATTTCTTCTCTACAAAGTCAATGTGCTTGGTCCTGCTATGCTGAATAGGGTTCATGGAAATATTGATTGTATTCAGATTGTCACAATATAATGTCACAACATCTTGTGAGACATTATACTCAGTGAGCAACTGTTTTGTCCAGATATTTTGAGAACAGTTACTCCTAGCTGCAACCACTTCAGCACAGAGTTGGGAAGGCATTCTTTTGACATGAATCATAGTTCTGGTTGATTCTTGAATGATCTTATTTTTCTTTTTGTCCACTCCATTTTGATGGTGAGTTATAGGAGAAGAGACTTCACGACTCATTTCTTCAGGGAAACAGAATTTATTAGACTTGTAGTTTCCAACATCCTTGTCATGATTACTTCTGGTTCTGACAACACATCCTTCTTCAAGTTTATTCACCACATCATAGACATGTTTCTTTTTACCAAGCCTTTCAATTTTAAGTTCACCACAAACCCTTCTTTTATCAATCTGTAGTTTTGGAGTCCTTCTGACTGCTTCCATAGAGATAGCTCTTTTCATTCTTCTTAGATGAAGATGACCAAGCTTATGGTGCCACAGTTTCATCTCTTTTTCTTCTTTGGTAATTGGACACATAGTGGAGTCATTAGTGTTCTCAGGCTGCCACAAGTAACAGTTATCTTTGGATCTGATTCCTTTCATTACAACTTCTAGTTTTTCATTAATTACTAGACATTCAGATTTTGAGAAGTTGACCTTGAATCCTAGATCACACAATTGACTGATACTAATGAGATTAGCAGTCAGCCCTTTTACCAGCAGTACTTCACTTAGACTTGGAACTTCAGGGCAGTCCAAATTACCAACTCCTTTGATTTCACCTTTAGCACCATCTCCAAAGGTCACATAACTAGTGTTGTGAGGTTTAACATGATTGAGAATGTTCTTTATTCCAGTCATGTGTTTAGAACACCCACTGTCAAAGTACCAGCCTTCCTTTGCAGACACTCTCAGGGAAGTGTGGGCTATCAGGGCAGTAGCCTTTTTCTTCCAGTGAGGAGTATGTGGTACCCTTTTTGACTTAGGTTTAACACTTGAGTTTTGATTAGGGTATCCATGTAATTTGAAGCAGAAGGGCTTTATGTGTCCATACCTCCCACAATGATGACATCTCCATCTTTGGTATTTTTTCTTCATATATTTCTGTTTCTGATGTTGAGAGTTGTGTTGAGACATCTGCTTTGACAATTGTTTAACAGGCCTGATCTTCTTGTCTGCACCAGATTTCTTAGCTTCCACAAATCCTAGCCCAGATTTGTTTCCCACATTTTGTCCAACTTGAAGAATCTCTTCCAATTTATTTGTTCCATTGGTCAGCATCTTGACAGATTTGGTCATTTGGTTTAGTTGTGAGTTCAACAATTGAACTTCCCCTTCTAGATGACTTATAGTTTCAAGATCTGCCCTTTTTTCAGCCTCCAGCTTTATAATGAGTTTTGATTGTTTCTCATTCTGCACACAGACTTCAGCACTTCTGATACACAATTTCTTGTAGGTATCAGCCAGTTCTTCAAATGTCACTTCTTCATCACTGGTGTCACTTTCAGATGTACAAACACCAGTTAGAGCAGTAACTAGTTTGGCAAATTCTTCTTCAGAATTACTTTCTGAATCACAGTCAGACCAAGTAGCAGTCATTCCTTTCTTTTGTTTCTTAAGAAAGGTTGGACATTCAGCTCGAATATGCCCATATCCTTCACAACCATGGCATTGAATTCCTCTCCCTTGGTTTCCCTTCTCTTCTGACCTTGGTCTTCTGCTGGAACTGTCAATGTCAGAGGGAATGTTATGAACATTAGACCTTGACTTTGGATCTATTCTTTTGATAAGTTTGTTGAACTGTCTTCCAAGCATGGCTATAGCTTCTGAAATATTTTCTTCTTCATCCTCCTTGTTTTCAACATCAGTGTTGGATACAAGTGCTATGCTCTTGTTCTTCTTGTCACCATTATCAGTGATCCCCATCTCAAAAGTCTGAAGAGACCCAATAAGTTCATCCACTTTCAACTTGCTGATGTCCTGGGCTTCCTCTATGGCAGTTACCTTCATTGCAAATCTTTTAGGCAAGGATCTGAGAATCTTTCTCACCAGTTTTTCTTCTGACATCTTTTCTCCCAGTGCTCCTGAGGTGTTGGCAATCTCCAAGATGTTCATGTGAAACTCATGAATGGTTTCATCTTCCATCATTTTTAGATTCTCAAACTTGGTAGTCAACATCTGAAGCCTTGACATTTTTACTTTGGAAGTGCCCTCATGAGTAGTTTTGAGAGTGTCCCAAACTTCCTTGGCCAGTTCATATTGATGTACTAGTCTGAAAATGTTTCTATCAATTCCATTGAACAAGGCATTTAAAGCTTTGGAATTTCCCAGGGCTAACTCATCTTCTTCTTTACTCCAATCTTCCTCAGGCTTCAGACTGATTGTCCCATCTTTCTCAGTTATGGTGGGATGGTTCCATCCTTTGTCAGCAGCTCTCCAAGCCTTTTTGTCCAGAGATTTTAAGAAGGCAATCATACGAGGTTTCCAGTAGTCATAATTAGTTCCATCCAGAATGGGTGGTCTATTTCCAAAAACTCCTTCTTTGTCCATAGAGCCAGAAAGTGATATCCCTAGATCTCACCCAGTAATACAGGCAGGGTGCCTGCTCTGATGCCAATTGAAATTCTGGCTGCAAATACTCAATGTCATGTTCAATGTTGTGACACCGTATCTGACTTTCTATAAGACAGTAAATACAAAAACAGTAAAGAACACAGTCAATTGTTTACCCAGTTCAGTGTGCAACAACACCTACTCTGGGGGCTACCAAGCCAGGGAGGAAATCCACTATAAGAGATGTTAATTCAGGAATAAACCAACCAGTTTATCTCCTTCACTTAAGACCTACCCAATGCAATTTCAATCTAAGTACAACTTAAACCTGAGTTCCTACTCACTCCCCCTCAATCACAGCAGTGATACATAAAACAATTTGACTAATGAATTGATGAAGACACTCTTCAAAAACATAAACTTGATTAAGCTTCACAGCTTTTTAATCAAGCAACACAACCACTCTTGCTTCACAGCTTTGAGTGATACACACACTTAACTTGACTCTGCTTCACAGCTTTAGTCAAGAGACATACAAACACTCTTGCTTCAAAGCTTTGAGTGCTACACAACCCTTACAATTAAAAACCTATTCCAAGTCACTTATCACAATGATAATTGCTTGGATTACAATAGTTAAAACTATACATCTTCTAAATGATCTTCTGTCAAAAAGGGATTACTTTTAAAACAGCAGCTCTGTTGAATATATAGCAGCTGCATCTTCAGTTAGGGTTTCCACAAAAATCTAGGGTTAATTCCATTTGACCTTAAGACTAGGTCACAGGACTTTATCAACCAGGTTAGGGTTGAGCTAGGTTAACCCAAAGAAAACGCAGGATTCTGTTCTGGAAAGACTGAGTCATTTTCCTGAAAAAACTCAGAATTAACCAAACTGCAAACCTGTTAGTTCAGAACAGGATGTCTTAACATCTGTTATGACATCTGAAAACCTGTCTACTGATTTAGGAAAATGTGATCATTTTGCAAAATGCTCAGATACACACTTATAACATCAGTACCTGTATGACAATATTTTTCTGCAAAGGTACCTAATGAATCAGTACAAACTAAACTAGAATGTTATGACATCAGTCATGACATTCACACATACACTTGGGTTTTACCAAAAATGCAAGCCAATAACTAAACAACTACAATTAGTGTCGTCCGAACTTGTTATTCGATACCGAAGTCTGGTTGCAAGATGATCCAATGAGACATAGTGTTACGCTTTGATCCCTAATTTTTTCCTGGACCGCCCTTTCGGGTTTTCAATCCACCGGGATACCCTTTTTTGCCCAAGCTGCCTTTTCAGGTTTTCGACTTGCCGGGTGTACAGATTTTTTATTTTCATCCCTTATTTTTTCCTGAACCCTTTTTGTTCGCCAGGAAGCCCTTATTTTTGACTAGGCCAGCCAACCTAGCGGGTCTTTGATTATGCGTAGTATTTTTTCACTATGTCTGCATTGACGGGGTGAGGAAGGTCGACACCATCCATGGTGGTTAGAATCATAGCTCCTCCTGAGAAAATGTTCTTAACCACAAATGGCCCTTCATACGTAGGGGTCCATTTGCCCCTGGGATCACCTTGTGGAAGTATGATGCGCTTGATCACCATATCCTCGACTTGATATTCTTGTTGTCTAACTTTCTTGTTAAATGCCTTGATCATCCGTTTTTGATACGTCTGACCATGACAAATAGCAGTAAGTCTTTTCTCGTCGATTAAGTTCAGCTGATCAAGCCGGGTCTAGATCCAATCATCCTCGCTCAAACCTGCATCCTTCATAATCCGAAGAGAGGGTATCTGGACCTCAATAGGTAAGACTGCTTCCATTCCATACACCAAAGAGTAGGGTGTTGCCCCTGTTGAAGTCCGCGCTGAGGTACGGTACCCGTGAAGAGCAAATGGTAACATCTTGTGCCAATCTTTGTATGTCACTGTCATCTTCTGCACAATCTTCTTGATGTTCTTATTAGCTACTTCAACAGCCCCATTCATCTTCGGCCGGTAAGGAGAAGAGTTGTGATGATGTATCTTAAACTGCTTGCAGAGCTCGGTGATCATCGTATTATTGAGATTTGTACCATTGTCTGTAATGATCCTCTCGGGTACACCATATCGACAGATCAACTTGTGCCGAATAAACCGTGCCACGATGTTCTTGGTCACTGTAGCAAAGGAAGCTTCCTCAACCCACTTTGTAAAGTAATCAATAGCTACCAGGATGAAACGATTCCCGTTGGACGCAGTAGGTATGATCTCACCAATCATATTGATGCCCCACATTGTAAAGGACCACTGAGCCATCAAAACATTCAGAGGAACTGGAGGTATGTGCACCTTATCATCATAGACTTGGCACTTATGACAGGTCCGAGAGTGATGGTAACAGTCGGCTTCCATGGTGGACCAATAATATCCTGTCCGTAGGATCTTTTTTGCCATGGTGTGTCCACTGGAATGAGTCTCGAAAGTACCTTCATGTAACTCTGCCATAATCCTTTCTGCCTCGTTCTTATCCACACAACGCAGTAAGGTTGAATCATGGTTACGCTTGTAAAGGATACCATTGCTAATGAAGAACTTTGTCGCGAATCTCCTCAGAAACTTCTTATCATTAATAGATGCATCCTCGGGGTACTCCTGAGTCTCAAGATAATGTTTTACCTCGTGGAACCAAGGTTTATCTGCTACCTCTTCAGTCTCAATGTCACAGCAATTTGCGGGTTCATCCAACCTTTCAATGGTAACCTGGGGAGCTTCATTGTCCCACCTGACCTTGAACATAGAAGACATGGTAGCTAGCGCGTTTGCTAACTGATTCTCCTCCCTTGGGAAGTGTTCAAAGGTTATCTCCTCGAAGTGTGGGAGCAACATCACTACATACTCCTTGTAAAGAATAAGATTTGGGTGTTTCGTATCCCACTCGCCTTTGATCTGACTGATCACTAGAGCGGAATCTTTGAACACACTCAAGAACTTAATCCTCAGGTCAATAGTTACTCGAAGGCCCATGATGCACGCTTCATACTCCGCCATATTATTGGTGCAGTTAAAACATAATTGGGCGGTGAGCGGAGTATGACAGCCCTCAATAGATATGATCACAGCGCTAATGCCATTACCCAACACGTTTGAAGCTCCATCAAAATACATAGACCATCAGGATCCCTCCTCAGGTCCTTCATCCAGTCCAGGTGTTTCATAGTTAGTCACCAACATAATGCTCTCATCTGGAAACTCGAAATTCATAGACTGGTAATCATCCACTGCCTGATGCGCCAAATTATCTGCCAACACACTCCCCTTGATTGCCTTTTGGGTCGTGTATTGGATGTCATACTCAGTCAAGATCATCTGCCATCTTGCTATTCTTCCGGACAAGGCAGGCTTTTCGAAGATATACTTGATTGGGTCCATCTTTGATATCAATAAGGTGGTATGAGTCAACATATATTGTCTCAGCCGGCGAGCAGCCCATGCCAAAGCGCAGCAAGTTTTATCAAGCAGTGAGTATCGGGTCTCACAGTCGATAAACTTTTTGCTAAGGTAGTAAATAGCATGCTCTTTTTGGCCAGACTCGTCATGCTGCCCCAGCACGCACCCCATTGAGTTGTCGAGTACTGTCAAGTATAAGATCAAAGGTCTTCCTTCAACTGGAGGCATAAAAATTGGTGGCCCTTGGAGATATTCCTTGATCCTTTTGAAAGCGGCCTGACACTCATCATTCAATTTTACCACTTGATCTTTCTTCAGCAGCTTGAAGATTGGCTCACAAGTAGCAGTCAAATGTGAAATAATCGGGCAATGTAGTTCAGACGTCCCAAAAAGCCTCTGACTTCCTTTTCTGTTCGGGGAGCTGGCATCTCCTATATAGCCTTCACTTTTGCAGGATCCACTTGAATACCTTTATCACTAACGACGAAGCCCAGCAGCTTACCAGACCTTACCCTGAAGGCGCACTTGTTAGGGTTTAACCTCAGCTTGTACATCTTCAACCTATCAAATAGCTTCTGGAGATGGTCAAGATGTTCTTCTTCAGTCTGGGATCTTGCAATCATGTCGTCAACGTATACCTTAATTTCATGGTGAATCATGTCGTGGAACAAAGCGACCATGGCACGCTGATACGTTGCCCCTGTATTCTTCAATCCGAACGGCATGACTTTGTAGCAAAAGGTTCCCTACTGCGTAACGAACGTTGTATTCTCCATGTCTTCGGGAGTCATCTTAATCTGATTGTAACCAGAAAAACCATCCATAAAGGAGAAGATCTTATGTTGCGCGGTGTTGTCGACCAGAACATCGATGTGAGGCAGAGGGAAATCATCCTTGGGGCTTGCCCTGTTCAGATCCCTATAGTCCACACACATTCGTACCTTACCATCTTTCTTCGACACCGGACCCACGTTGGCAACCCACTGCGGGTAAGAAGTAACTGCTAGAAAACCGGCATCAAAATGTTTCATGACCTCAACTTTGATTTTCTCAGACATCTCTGGGTGCGTACGGCAAACTTTCTACTTTACTGGAGGACAGTCTTCTTTAGTTGGCAAGCGGTGTACCACAATGTCGGTGTCCAACCCAGGCATATCTTCATAAGACCAAGCGAAGATTTCAACATAGTCGCGCAGCATCTGTATTAACCGTTTCTTGACACTAAGCTCCAGATTCACCCCTATCTTGACCTCTTTCTTGTCTTCCTCTGTACCCAAATTTACTGATTCAAACGGCTCTTCATGGGGCTGTATGGCCCTCTCTTCCTGAAGTAACAGTCTAGAAAGTTCCCCAGGTACTTCACAATCATCCTCACCTTCGTCCTCGGCTTGGTTGATCGGACTTTCGAAGTCATAACTGGCAGTAGCAGAGTCGTTATCAGTGGGATCCAAAGTGGATGTGGATCTGCATTATGATATGTGAGTGTGTGTAAGACAAATAGCTGTTTTTTGATAAAGTGCAAGATAGAAAGGAAAAACAAGGAACGCAAAATTTGTAATGCAAGAAAACATCCAATGCTTTATTGATGATATATGGAAATGACACATAATAAGCCCTCACAAACAAAGCCAAGGTGCCTCGGGCAAGGCACCGAGCCATAAAGTTTTAAACTTTCTATTACAAATCTTAAAACAAAAGTCTATTACTGTGTAATAAAAGAAACGGGCATGAAGTCCTTCGTCGTCCAATTGTTCAATCAACCGTCGGTAGTCGGGTAAATCTAGCTGTCGATATCTGACTCTTCTTCATCATCCACAATTTCATTCACTCCCTGGTAGTGCTTGGGCATGGGTGCAGTTATGACGTTAGGCTTTTCCGGTGCGTCAAACTCAATTTCTTTAGCTTCAATCAAATCTTGCACCTTATTCCACAGGGCCCAGCAGTTGTTTGTATCATGCCCTGGGCTATCGGAGTGGTAAGTGCAGCGGGCGTTTGGGTTATACAGCGGAGATGTGGTGCTGGGATTCTTTGGGGCCTCCCTCAGAGTTACCAGGTTGGTCTTCAACAATTGCGGTAGAATTTGAGATAAGGTCATACTCAGTCGAGTATACTGTCTTTGCGGTCTCTCTACTCTTTGTTGATTGTTACGTTGTGGGGCAACAGTGGGTCTTGATATTACTACCGCATTAACTGCTTGGCGGCGTTCAGGTCGATTTTGGCTCCTCGAGCTGTAAACTGCACTAGCTTCTTTCCTGAAAGGCTTCTTTTCTGTACTTGATGAAGCACCTTTCTGTATCTTGCCACTTCTAATACCAGCTTATACCCTCTCCCCGGTCAAGATCAATTCATTGAACCCAGATGTGAACTGCCGATCAAGTGATTGAAATATGGACCAGACAAAGTCCCAAGAAACATGTCCACCAGCTCCCTATCAGACAGAGGGGGTTGTACTCTCCCAGCCAGATCTCTCCACTTATGAGCATAGTCCTTAGAGCCTTCGCCTGCACCCATAGACATACCCTGGAGTTGAGTACGTGTGGGAGCAAGGTCGGTGTTATACTGGTATTGCTTGTAAAAAGCAGCAGCAAGGTCCTCCAAGTTGCGGACATTAGCTCCTTCCAATTGATAGAACCATTCAAGCTGAGTCCCTGACAGACTATCTTGAAAGAAATGAACCCACAGGTTTCTATCAGTAGTGCAGGGTTGGATTTATCTGACGTATGAGCGGAGATGAAGCTTTGGACAAGATACTCCATCATACTTAGCAAAGACAGGAGCTTTAAACTTGTGAGGGATCACCACCCCAGATGCCAGTCCCAAATCTCTGAAGTCCAAACCAGGTATCTTTTGAATCTCCATTGCACTCAGACGGTCTTCAAGCTGTTTGTACCTATCCTCAGCAGGAGGGTACTGTTCTTCATCAAAATCAGTATCATTATCAGAGACCACGGGACTAGGACCCTTTCCTTCTTCTTGATTCTCTCCTCCTCCAGATGAATGAGACAGATCAGCTTCCTGTCGCAACCTATTCCCAAATCTGTGACCCATATTTAGCAGAACCACCTTCTTCTTCTTCTTCTCCTTCAGGATAAGAGTCTTCAAATCCTGTTGTCCTTTAGCCAAGTTCAAAAATAACTCTTGGAATTGAGCATTATGCGCTTGAAGAGCTTTGATAGCTTGATCGGTAGGTGTTTCAGAAGACATTTTATGCTGAAATAAACAGCGAAGAAGATGAGAAACTTGTAATGATACATGTGATGAGGTGCATGATAATGGAATGCGTATGAAATGATTTCAAAGACTTTGGGAGATTTAAATTTCCAAACCAAGAAATAAACAAACTTTATTAGATTTAAACTTGTAAGAATGTTTAACAATGCCTTTAAGGCGTTACAAAAGAAATAAACTGGAAACAAATCTAAGCTAGAAAAAAGCAAAAATCAGAAATCCCATGGTCGTTTTCCCTTCGTGCTGACGTAGTCATTGATCGTCCTTTCATTCTCAAGTTGCCTCGTGAACTTCAAGATCTTCCTCTCTTGCTCATGATACTTATCCCTGTAGGTATCCCTCTCCTCCTTTAGCTGAATCCAGGATCTCTTCAATGCCCCAAGATCAATAGGCATGTAGGGATGAAGGATTGTGTAAGGAACCCCTTCTTCATTAGTATGCTCCACAATCACTAGTAACACAGCTTCATAAGGCATCCCAAGATTTTGAGCACGGGCTCGAACCCAATGGAGATAAGGTTGCATAGGAAGGGAAGTCTTTAGTCCTAGCTCGTGAGGGTCAGACCTATTCACCATGCCCCAGGCTCATATAAACCTGCGGCGATGCTCATCCACGTCCCCCTTGTAGTCAAAGACAATATCTGTAAGAAGCAGCTCATGGGGACCGTCTCTCCGAGCGCGACCAAACTATCGTAAAGCCAAACAAGGACTGTAGGTTATTCCCCCTCTAATTCTAAGCAACGGGACATTAGGGTATTCCCCACATCGATCAATGACAGCTACTCTTTCCATATCCTTAGAACTCCAAAGAATGTCCGTATGAGCAAGGGACATGATTCTGTAAGCCCAACCTACACCTTTCTCATTCTTCAATACAGACTTGGGGAGGTGCGAAATAAACCACCTCGCCAGCAGCGGCGTGCAACACATGAGGGTCCCCCTTCTTCGTACAGTACGAGTATAGAGAGCATGTAAAATATCACCCAGAAGAGTAGGTACTGGATTACGAGACAAGAAGATCTTGACCGCATTCACATCTATGAAGGAATTTGGATTCGGGAAAAGAACCAAATCATAGATGAGGAGAGCCAAGATGTCTTCAAAAGCATGAAAATCCAAGTTATCCCAGAACTGTTGAGCTTGATCCATCAGAAACTTGGCCAATAAACCTTTAACCCCGCTCCGTGTCTCCCAATTGGATACTACATCGACCCTTTTTAGATGTAAGACTGAAGAAATGTCCTCAGGTCTAGGAACCTCTTCCAAACCTATGAAGGGTGTCTGCTCGAGAATGGATATACCCAGTAAGTCAGAAAACTCCTCCAAAGTGGGAACTATCTGATAATCCGGGAAGGTGAAACAATGATGCACCGGATCGAAGAACTGGAAAAGCACGCTCATCATCTGCTCATCCAACTTTGAAGTGACCAATCTAAGGAGATGACCATGTCTTCTAACGAATGAAGAAGTATCAGGAACTTTTGAGACTAACTCTCTGAGCTGAGTAGGAATTTGCACGAAGTTAACTCGAATGGTGTTTCTACGTACTGAAGCCATAATCTGCAAAACAGAACAAAGATAAATCCCCTCGGTCTTTGAAATGGTTAGTCTGATGAAGTATGCATGCTATGTCATGATGCATGATGTCATGATAAAACATACAATAGGTATAGCAGGTAACAAACATGGTAAAGGAAAACAAGTCACACAAGAGCCCTTAAATTTCAGGCTTGCATGGAGTCTAGGTACTACCCTCTTGAAGTTCAGTTTGTTTCAACCTGTCCTAATAATAGTAACCAGGTTCTAGAGGTTCTCAATATCATTGACCATCCTCCATCGGTCATGGTTTCAGCTCACGCAATCTTTTCTTGCGGCCGGAACTATCTCGAGAGTATGGTCTCAATGAGTGTAGTATCGATTATCAACCAGTTCTCAGCTCTATACCGAGGCCCGCTATCTCACTACTTCTTATGGCCAAGTTGGTCAATTATAGGTTCTAAGGTCAGTTGATGCTTAACGACCCATATAGCAGCCCCGTATTCTCCTTGTTCCTCCACGAGGGATACCGGTACCAACTAATGTGCCACATCAACGTAGCTACTTCTTCAACCGTATCGGTCTACACCATACAGTTCCCTCACAGTTTATTGCTACTTACCTAAAAGGTGTCCTTAGATCCGAGTTAGGATCTATATTAACTACGATACAAAGCAAAAAAAAATAAAGCAATCAAATCAAACAATAGAAGCAAATATGGTAAACTTATCCTAAGGTATACCCCACTTATTAACTCCCCAGCAGAGTCGTCAGTTCTGTAATACGATGGCAGAACCGGACTGTTTTAATATTGGTTTGCGTTTTGCGTTTTTGTTTGCAAAATGTTGTGGTAAGCAAGAGTCGCCATCGACTTTTATTTTATCCAACTGGAAAGGAAAAAAAGCACAGAAAAATTCCTTTTTCGAGATTTTGAGTACGGGGGATAGATTATAGAAAGGGAAGGTATTAGCACCCTTTCTATCAGTAGTTTTCTACGGGCTCTTAGGTACTTGCTCATCATTTTCAAAATTGCTTGTGTGTGTTTAATTTGAAAAAGTTTTTTGACTTCGATTTAACCCTTGCTTTTGTTTCAAGAGTGTTACGAAGTGTTTTTGAAAGCTTTGTTTGAAAAGAGTGTAAGTGTGGAAAAGTTTGTTTGGATTGAGCAAGTACTTAAGATTCTACCTACTCGAAAAAGAGAATTGTTCTATGTTTGTTTCCTTTGGACAGCGCTATCCTACTATTAGTGAGTAGGTAGCACCGTCGTCGGAGTTTTGAGGGTCAATTCGAAAGGGACGTACGATCACTAAAGCAATGTTAGGACGTCTTAGTAATAACTCTAATGTCTTGAAATCAATATTCGAGGCAATATATCCGAGGCAACCTTTCCGAGGCAACTTTTCCGAACGGGACTTTGATCTTTTGTTTAGACAAGAGCGTGACCACTAAAATATCCTATACCTAATGATCATTTACTGAAGGCAACCGAAGTGAGAGTATACCCTAGGAGTGCGCATGTGCGAGTGATTCAATTTCAAGTTTATTATCTTTGCACATTTAGGGTTTGCTAACTGTTTTAAAGTTTACATACATTCTTGTCATGCATCCCTACTATTCATACATCTAACAGTTAATGTTTTGCGGAATTTAAAGTGCAGAAAGTAAAGCTATGCTATTACAAGGCTTCGGGTATTAATTACATAGCCAAAAACAACTCGTCAAAATGATAAATGAAAAGGATAAAAATCCTAATTAATCTATTACAACTTGTGAGCAATTACATTAATATGGCAAAATAAATTAATGAAGCGCGCGCGATGAATTTAAGAACGATTAGGAAATTAGGGTTTTGACCCCGTCTAACCTAATTGAAAGAAAAAATTATTTTTGTTGTTTTTGATTATTTTTAAGAAAAAGGATAAGGTTTTTAAATTAAATACAAATCTAATAATTAAATTAATTTAAAGAAAATAATTTACATGACCTATTTTTGTATTTTGTTATTTTTTAGAAAAAGAAAATAGAATTTAAATTAGAAACAAAAACCCTAATTGTTCTAATTAATTTTAATTTATTTACAAAATAATTAAGGTTACCCTAAAATTAAATAAACTAATTAAATTAATTAATTTTTTTGATAAAAAATAAACCCAAATCTAATTGGATGAAAATATTCTTTTTGTGATTTTTTTTTATAAAAAGAAATAATTAATTTGTGTTAGTAAAAATAATTAAATAAATTAAATAAAAGAAAATATAAATGAAAAGAAGAAGAAAATGGGCCTGAGAAAGTAATTTGGAGGGGTGTGTTGCTAGCAATTCTGGCCCAAAACCAAAGGTCCACGTTGACCTTCAAGGTTCCCATGCTGCATGTTAACCAAGGCCTATGATGTTCCTTCATATGATGGCCTTTAGATCTGGCCATCTGGAGATCCAAAGGTTGAATCTTGAGGATGCATTGTGATCCCTCTGCCTTGTGTGCGCACCTGATCCATTAAAGAAAAATAACATGAAATATGGGGGGACCTGGGATTCGAACCCAGGTCCTGAAGCCTTTTCCAATAGCCTTGCTACCAACTGAGCTGTGTGTGTTAGTTGTATGTAAATAAACAAATAAATATTATAAAAACAACACAACTTTATTAGTTCCCTGCGCGCGAAATTTTAAACAGACGAATGGGAATGTGCCACGCCAGTCATCTTCCTCCTCACTCCGTTGGTAAAAGTCACAGACTTTTACCTACGGACATATGTCCGTAGCTACAACCCTGGCTTGTTTCAAAATATTTCATGGGCATGATAAATGGAGTCTAAGGCCATGGATTGATTTGTCTTGGCCTGCTGAGCATGATGGTGCCCTTCTTGAGGGCCAATTTTACCTGTGTACAAAGATCCTAAAACGAAGCATAAAACCCTAATAATGGCAAATCCTGATATAGTCCATAAAAATGCAATTGTATGTTATAGATAGCTTGCAAATGTTTCAAGGAGCAAGGATATACAAGTATTCCATGCTATAGATGCCAAAATCATGAAATTTGATTTCAAGAAGAAGCCATTGTCGTGGCTGACTTACATTGAGTTCTAGCGCTGGAAACTCCTTGTTCTTGAT
Source organism: Vicia faba (assembly GCA_948472305.1). NCBI lineage: Eukaryota > Viridiplantae > Streptophyta > Magnoliopsida > Fabales > Fabaceae > Vicia > Vicia faba. Next base: position 133,072,571 of record OX451740.1, on the reverse strand, counting down.
TGGTATAGCTTGCTTGTGATCCCAGGAAGTGAATGAGATGTTTAGGGAGCCTTGTAATCGCCTGGAACTATGAAATCAACTCAACACTTTTTTCTGATTTTTCCAAGTTTGTTCTGCCTGCTCACGCCTCTCAAGCCTTGTGTTTTAGGTCTACAAATGTTCATTATATATCAAGGATTCAATTAGGGTTTAAATTATGCTCTCAATCTTTATCCATTATAGCTTTTGATTTTGATTTGATTCACTTGAAGATCTTTCCAAAAATAGGTCAAAACCAATCTTTTTGTGCCCACCAATGCCTTACACGAATTAATTCAATTGCTAGCTGGATATAGCACCTGAAACATGCACAAGATCTTGAAATTTGAATGACTTGGATTTTTCATGATTTGTTTTGATTTAAATTGATTTAATTGGAATAAAAATCAAAATAAATAGAAAAAATAAGATAAAGACAAATGGAAAGGGCTAGGGCTCGTGGACTATACTACCAACTCAAAACAAGTTCAAAAAGTTAGGCCCATTTAGCAAAAACTGCAATTTGAGGCATAGTTGACTTTTTGACAATTTTGCAAAAAAGGTCAACTTCACCAATGCATAACTTCCTCAATTTTGACTCTTTGAAGGTGTTCTTGGACTTTTTAGAAATCTTGATATGTCCTCTAAGAAACCCTATTGGTCTCATCTCAATTGAGTCTTCCATGTTCATGTATGAAGCTTTGACAAAAAAGGGATTTTTGTTGACTTTTCAAAATGACCTATAATGTCCAAATTCATAATTTCTTGTGAGTGCATATTTTGAACTTGGGAGATGAAGATTGATTGTAGGGAATTGTATCCTCTTCAAAATGAGCTTTGGATGGGTCATTTCTCATAAAGTATGAGAAAGTTATGCTTGGTCAAAGTTGAGTTGACTTTTCCTACAAAACCCTAATTTAGCAACTTTTGGTTCTTGATGAATTGTGAGCAATCCTTGTTGAATCATGATCAAACCTTGATAAAATGATGAATTATACTTCAAAATTAGGATGTTGACCAAAAATCTTGAAGTTTGACTGTATGTGGGCCACAGTTGACTTTTTCCCTAGCACAGTCGATATTTAGGCTTTTGAGCAATTGACTGAGCAAACTTCCTCTGCAAGGCTTGAAACTTGACATGGATGATCTTGAGAGCATATTAGGACAATGGTGAGCATTTGGGATCCCTTGGACTCAAGTATCTTGATTCAATATGAAACCCTAATTTGAGGTAGACTGCCTTAGGAGAGAGCTTGTCTGGTCAACCCTTGGACTTCCTTGAGCAACTTGAGAATCTTTCTTGAAATGTTTTGAGAAATATGGGAGGGAAAATTTTGGGGTACAACAAGGAGGGTTCGAGGTTTTGAGGAGGATCCCTTAGTGTAATCAACTTCGCTCTCAGCAAATGTTGTAACGCTTGAGACAATGGCATATTAATCTTAGCGTACTACCTTTCTTGGTACTTTACCCTACGCCTATTACACTGTCGTTGTTGAACAGGTGTAGGATTAGAGATCTGGATTACCCCCACGTGTTGGTCGTGGTTACTCTGGTTATCACCTTTTTGACCGTACGGTGCATCAGACTCTTTCTTCCCATTGAAAGGCTATTTCCATGCACTTGAAGATGCACCCTTTTGGATTTTACCACTCTTAATGCCAGCCTCTACTCTTTCGCTTGTCAGTATTAGCTCGGTGAACCCGACCGAGGAAGTTTTGATTAGGTGATTGAAGAAATGTCCTGTCAAAGTTCCCATGAAGATGTCAATCAGCTCCCTATCAGTTAATGGTGGTTGCACTCTGCCTGCCAAGTCTCTCCCTTTTTGGGCATATTCTTTGAAGCCCTCATTGGAACCTATGGTCATATTCTACAACTACACGCGAGTTGGTGCTAGATCAGCATTGTATTGGTACTGCTTATAGAAAGCAGCAGCTAGATCCTCCCAGGTGTGGATGCGAGAACCTTCCAATTGATAGAACCATTCAAGTTGAGTCCCAGCTAGACTCTCTTGGAAGAATTGGACCCAGAGTTTCTGATCAGTCGTGTGTGGCTGAATCTTATGGACATAAGATCTCAGATGCATCTTAGGATAAGAGACCCTATCATATGTGGTAAAAGTAGGGATTTTGAACTTTGGTGGGATGACCACTCCAGAAATCAAACCCAACTCTTCAAAATCCAGACCAGGTAGCCTATGAATTTCCATGGTGTTAAGACGATCCTCCAATTGTTTATATTTGTCCTCCGCATGAGGATACTGTTCTTCAGCATACCCAGCCTCTTCTTCGTTAGACCCCAGACTGTGGTCCCCTTCTTTTGTCTGATTGTCTCCCTCAGTTGACAGAGTTATGAATTCTATAGCTTGCTTCGATGGTCCTCTGAACCTCATTCCTAAATTCAGGACGCCTACTGACTTCTTTGTCTTTTTCTTCTTGTCTTTAATAATTATATTCTTCAGGTCCTCTTGCCCCTTAGCCATAGCCAGGAACATTTGTTGGAATTGGGTATTTTGTGCTTGAAGATCCTTCATTTTTTTCCATATCCATCTTACTGAAATAAATAGTAGGAAGATAAGGAAACATGTGTGGGAGAAACCTATCATGATATGATGCATGGTATGTGGATGCAAGTTTTCAAGGATCTCGCAGGGTAAACACAAGAAGATGTTAGAAGTTGAATTTTGGTCACAGCTTTGATCAGAGAACTTCGTATTCGTGGATGTCCGTCCACGAGAATCAAGCTCAGCATGTCAAGTGGGTCATAGCCCTTGACTCAAGTTATCATGCTTTGGTCTTTGACAGCGTTTGGTTAGAGGAGAATAAATCCTCTTGCCCCTTGATAGACGTCTGGTTCAACATGACCCTACAACATAGGCCCTTGAGATCCTTGAAATGGTTATTGAAAATTCTATGTTAATGATGTCATGATGTTATGTACAAGTATGCAAAGCAAACAAGTCGTTATGTACAAATAATCATATACACACAAAGTACACAAGTCCTTAGGTTTAGGCTTGCATGGAGTTTCATAGGTAAGTACCCTTTTGAATTTTAGTTGGCTCAACCTGTCCTATAAAGTAACCGGGTTCTAGGGGATCTCAATATCACTGACCTTTCTTTTAGGCATTGTCTCAGCACAAACAATCTTTTCTTGCGGCTGAGATGTCCCAAAAGTCCAATCTCAATGAGTGTAGTATCAAGTATCAACCAATTTTCAGCTTTCCACCGAAACCGATTATCTCACTACTTCCTAATAGCCAAGTTGTTCAATTAAGGTTCTAAAGTCAATTAGTGCTTCATGACACCGCTCAGTGGCCCCGTATTCTCCTCGATTCAACAAAAGGGATACTGGTACCAACAAATGCGTCACACTAACATAGCCGTTGCTTCAACCATATCGGTCTATGCCATACAGTTTCCATAATCTATTGCTACTTACCTAAAAGGTGCCCTAGATCCGGGTGGAGGATCAATACAAACCCAAACAAGGAACCATAATGTAAAGCTAGCAAGTCAAAAAAAGAAAGAAAGTAAAGTTTATCTAGCCCTAAGGTAACTCCACTTTTAAGTAAGTCCCCAGCAGAGTCGCAAGTTCTATAACACTATGGGAGAACTGACTTGCTTGTTTTGCATTTGGTCGCAACTATCACGAATAACAAGAGTCCCCACCGACTTTTCTTTTATCCAACAAAGGAAAGGGTGAAAAGAACATGAAAGACCTTTAGAGATGTTTTCTTGAGTTCGGGAAGGTGTTAGCACCCTTTTCATCTGTAGTTATCTACGGGCTCTTAGTTGCTTGCTAGATCACTTGCTTTGTTTGAAAATGTGCTTTGTGGTGTGGGTTTGAAAATATTTTGAAAACGTCTTTGTAATGATCCTCGTCTCTAAAAGAATGCGTACAAAGTGTTGGTTTTGAAAATAGTTCAAAGAGATGTTTGTGGAAGATGTTTTTTGGAAGTGATTTTGAAAAGTGTCTTTGTAATGATTCTTGTCTTTATAAGAATGAGTACAAAGTGTTTTGACTTTTAAAAATGCTTCAATTGAAAGTGTTGGTTTAAAAATTGTTTTTTAGTTATGATCAAGCAAGCAACTATGAGCATCCTACTCAAAAGGTCTAATGTTCTTTTCCTCCTCTTTTAGATGTTGCTATCTTACCATTGATTGATAAGAAGCCCCATCGTTGGATGTGAAGGGATGTGCATGGGTCAATTTTATAGTCATAGAAGTCAACTTATGTGACGCTTTAGCAACTTTCGTAAGGGACTTGATCATTTTATCAAAGGCAACATCAGGGGACTACGATCTTTTATCGAGGGACTTTGCTAAAACGCCCATATTCGAGGGACATGACTATTTTCCGAGGCAACAAGTGAGATTACCTAGAGGTGAATGTGTGAAAATTATATTTGATTGCATGCATTTAGTCTTTGATTAGGGTGGTCTAACGGTTGATTTTATCTTATCATACACACCCTATCTTACTAGCAATTATATGAAAAGCGGTAAACTTGCGGAATTTAAAATCCTAAGCTATTAAATCATTAGGGGGATGGGGATAAAATTTGCAAATGGGGATGAAATAGGTGTCTAATTATTACAACCACATCAAATAAGTGGATAGTAATTAAGAATATATATATATATATATATATATATATATATATATATATATATATATATATATATATATATATATATATATATATATATATATATATATATATATATATATATATATATATATATATATATATACGATGCAAAAACAGTGTAAAAAGAAGGAAAACTTCATTTTGAACTATTATGTGTCGACACATGTTATTGTGCATCAACATATAACTTTCCTTGCCCCTGCCAAACCAAATAAACTCAGTATGAGTCGATGCATAATGGGATGTGTCGACTCATTTCCTGCTTGTGTCGACACATACGCATTTTGTGTCGACTCATGCACCTTCCATCCTTCTGTTTTGGGACCTGGATAGCAGTATGGATCGATGCATAAGGCCATGTGTCGACTCATACCCTATTTTTCCACTAGAATGAGTTTACCCATGTGGGTATGTGTCGACTCATGTTGCACTTTTTACCTCTATCACCATTCTTTTGCATGTATCAGTTAGTTTTCAACATATAAATGATAAAAATGAACAGCAAGTAAATGATTAACTTCAAGAGTAGTGATTGTTACATCTTATCTTCATAAATAAACCAAAAATGATGTATGGAAAATGCAAGGTTAAGATGACTTACCTTGAAACTGCACTTTAGGTTTTGAGTCTGAATACCCTTCAAGATGTTGTGTGGACCTTAATTAAACTCCAGGAAGCTGTTAGACCTCCCTTTATGTTGAAGGTTGTTGAACCAACTCTAAATAGTCAAGTTTGTGTAGTATTGTCTTTTATTTAGAAGTTGAGAATAAGGGCACTACAGAAACTGTTCTTGTGTTTGAACAATATCTATGTGATATGAAGTGTTTAGAGGGTTTATGGGAGACTTTGCAAGGTTGTACAATAATGGGTTGACGATTTTTATATTTTGTGAATGAAGACAATTGAAGATGAGCAGAGTTTTATCAAATGAGCTGAGTTTAACAAAGTTCTGTTTTTCTCTTATCTCTTTTTCTCTTCCAAAAAATCCTCCTATGTCTTATGAAACAGTGCCTTTTGTAGATCCTTGATTGAGGTTTAGGAGGGAAACAAACTAAGTTATTTTGAACTGTTTTTGCCTACTGCTTTGACACTTTTTCCATGCAATTTTCTTTTGCCATTTTGGTACAATTTTGTGGTTGTTATGATGCAGGTTAGAGCAGACTGCATTGAGCAGTTTTGGACTGTATAGGACAGCATATGCAGGTTTTTTGTGACAGGTTTGTGGTGAAGCATAGCACAAGGTTTTTTGTAGGACAGTAATGGAGCAGGTTTTTGGAGATTTGTGGCAATGTATAGAAGTAGCATGTCATTCTTTGTTCAGCAATAACTTGGACAGCATAGTTTGCAGCATGAAACAAGTTTGGTTTGTGGAGCAATTTATGCAAATTGTATCAAAGATAAAGCATTGTGGCAAGGTTTTAAGTCAAAGGAAAAAGTCCAAACCAATACAAAGTTTAGGATTTGTAAAGTTGCAAAAATTACACTTTGTAATAACTTGAATTATTTGTAACATCTTGAACTATTTTGAATTGTAGTGACAAGATGTCATGAAGTTAACTTAGAAAAATTTCCAAGTCTTGCAAAAGTTGGATTTTTGACTTTCTTGATTTTTGATAATCAAATTTCATATTTTGGATGTCTTAACGAAATATGATTTTTGGGACTCAACTTTGGTCAAAAAGTCAAAGTTTGACTTTTTTTAGTGTACAATTGACTTTTCCCACCAGTTGACCGAATTTTGTCTATCAATCCATTGCTCTCAAGAGATGAATTGAAATATGCAATTAGCTCAAAATGACACACTCGTATCCTTGAGATCATGCTTCAATAAGCTAGGTATTAGGTCAAAAATCAAATTTCGGTCGTTTACAGTCAAAACCCTAATTTTGCCCATTTTACCCTTTTGGTAATTTGAATGACTTTCTTAGAAAATTGTGATCCCAAACTTGAAACTTGACAAAAATAATCATGAGGGTCCATAATGATCCACGAAAGTCATTCGAAACATTAGAAATCCAACTGCCTTTGTAAAAACTCAAACCCTAATTTGAGGCGTTAGTGTTGAGGAGATTTTTTGACCTAGTCGGTGCTTGCACAAACTTGTGTCGTTGAAGATCTTTGTAGGAAATATCTTGAAAATGAGAGGGAAAATTTTGGGGTACAAAACATATCAATAAAACATTTTCTTTCTTTGAATCTTTCAAATTGCATTTTTTTCTTTTCTCAGACTTGTTTACAAAATACTACGATCATTACTTGTAAATATTGTCTTGAAATCATTTCGAGGAAATTAAAAAATAAAAGCTTTTGATAAAACATCAAAAAACATTTTAGGTTATAAAACATCAAAAGAAAATCCACGATCACGTCCATACCCATGTCTACGCCTAAGCCTACGCTTGCAACACAAAAATCTATACATATCTACTACTACGTCTATGCCTGCAACATAAAGTCTATGTCCGCACATGCGTCTACGCCTATGAATGCACTTATAAAAGTCTATACATATGTCAATACATGCTTCTACGTCTATGCTCGCGCTTACAATACAAAAAATCAATGTTCAAAATCTTGCTAACACTTTTTCGTTGCGTTCAAATCAAATTCAACGATGCCACGACAATACAACATACAACGCCAGGGGTTGGTAATTCAAAACCAATGGTTTAAAGGAGAGAATGCCAGAATTATTCTTCATAACATTTCAAGGCATACACACATTTTACACACATTTCACACATACATTTTGCAAAGCATACATACATTATACATTTTTGCATATACTAACATTCAATACACATATACTTAGGGTTTCATATCAATATCAAACATCACACATTTTGCATACATACAAAAAATCAACACACATACACCTAGGGTTCCATCTCAATATCAGACAGCATACGCATGTATCACACAACAAACAAACAAACTCACCCTCGATTCAATCATCTAAGGGTCAATCAACAAAACACTTCTCCTACGATTCAACCTGTCACCTAAGTCTCCATGATGTGATACGTTAAGCCCATCCCCTAAGTATCCATGCAGTCATGAGTTCCTTACAAAGTAGTCCATTACCTAAGTCTCCATACAGTAATGTATGAAGCTCCATGCATTGCCTCCACACTGCAATGTATTCTCCTCAACTTAACACAATGCCTAAGACATCGTGCAGCAGTGCGGTCCCTTGTGCCGTAATAAAGACCATTGCCTAAGACGTCGTGCAGTAATTTTCTTCTTTATTCCGCAACCCAGACATCACCTAAGATGACATGCAACGATGTTCAGAAACAAAACCTAGTTCACTTCCTAAGACCGCGGGTAGCAATGTAACTTAACCCACTGCCTAAGACATCATGCAGCAGTGCAGTCCCTTGCACCATAATAAAGACCATTGCCTAAGATGTTGTGCAGCAATGTGCATCTTTATTCCGCAACCTAGACATCACCTAAGACGACATGCAACGATGTTTGGAAACAAAACCTAGTTCATTGCCTAAGACCTCGGGAAGCAATGCAACTTAACCCATTGCCTAAGACATCGTGCAGCAATGTGGTTCCTTGTTGGGTGATATAGACCATTGCCTAAGACGTTGTGTAGCAATGTGCTTCTTCATTCCACAAGACTGACCATCTCCTAAGATGACATGCAGCGATGCTCGAAAACAAAATTTAGCCTATCGCCTAAGACGACATGTAGTGATTCGCAAACCTAACTGTGATACGGTGGGAGAACTGACTTGAGGTTTGCGTTTGTATTCGCAAATGTTGCGGTTAGCAAGAGTCGCCACCGACTTTTTATTTTATCCTAAAGGAAAGGTTAAAAAAAGCACAGCAAAAACCTTTTGAGATATTTCGTGGGTTCGGGGGGTAGATTATGAAAAGGGAAGGTATTAGCACCCTTTTCATCCATGGTTATCCATGGGCTCTTAGTTACTTGGTTTTTAGATCACTTGCCTTGTTTTTTCGATTGCTTTGAAAATGGTGTGTGGGTGGGTGCTTTTTTTGAAAATGTTTTGGAAAAAGATGCCTTGTCTTAGGCAACTAATGTATTTGACTCGTGTTTGAGTGTTTTACAAAAGTGTGGATCTTTTCGAAAAGATGTTTCAAATGTTTTTGAGAGCTTGTTTGAAAGTGTTGTGGATTGTGGTTTTTGAAAATAAGGCAAGTGTTTTTGCAAGTTTGATCTCAAGTAACTAAGAGTCTTGTCTACCCTATTGTACTCAAAGGTTTTTGTCATGTTTTAACCCCTTTTTAACAATTTTGTTCCACCATTGAAATTGATGGACAATCTTGCGTTTAGGAAGTTTATTCGGGACGGGCGCGGGTCATCGTATGGACCATGAATGCAATGATGCCAAGTGTCTTTGGCAATTATTTCGAAGGGACTATGATCATTCCATTTAGGCAACACTTTGAGGGACTTATGATCATTTGCTTTTATTTTGCCAAAGATACTCGACGTGCAAGCATGGCCCATTTTGGAAGGCATCATGTGGGATTACCCTAGAGGGTGCAAGTGTGATTGTGTATTGATTACATGCATTTGTCTTGTATTAGGTTATCTAGCGTTTGATTTTATGTACATACAAACCCTAGGTCTAATCATGGCATAATTGAAAACTGTAAATTGCGGAATATAAAATCTACGCTATTACAAAATAGTGTCCGGGAGTGGGGGTATAAATGTACAAGGGGATGAGACTTATAGTATTTACAACCAAATCGAATGTCACAATCAAAAGGTAAATATCGAATGTACAAATATAAGATAAAATGTGTATAGGGCAATGTGTTGTGTAAATGTACAAGTGTATATGTATGTGAATTGTGCAACAAGTGCGAAATGTGAAATTGAGTCGTATTAGGGTTTGACCTAGAGAAATGTTTTTAAATGAATCTTTGATTTATATGTTGAATTATGTACAAAATAAAAATGAAGATGTTTTGATTAAATGTTCAATTTTTAATTGGAAAGTATTTTAGTCCAAATGTTTATGAGTTTAATATCAGAAAAATAATGTATTGAATTGTTATGTATAAAAAAGAATGTTAATTAAAAAAGTTTCAATTTTAATTATGTATAAAAATGTATAATATATACAAATGTGTATTTCAATTAAAAAGGTATTTTCAATTTAATTATGTATATAAAAAAAAGGAAAGATAATATATACAAATTAATGTTTTAAAATATATGTACAAAAAGTATTAAATTATGTCCAAAATTAAATTATGTGTGTTAAGAAAGGTATTTTATTTTTATGTACAAATATAATTAAAAAAAAAGACATTTTAACTTATATGATAGAAAATGTATTAAATTAGTATTTTACAAAGAATAAAAAAAAACATTGTTTATAAAATAAAATTAGTAGATATTGTTTATACAAATAAATAAAAAAAGGTTAGTGTTAAGAAAAAGAAGTAAATGTTGTTAGGAAATAACAGAAAGAATGGTTAGTGTATTAATGGGCTTTGGGGTAAGCAGAAAACAGGTCAGGCCCATATTGATCCAAAAACGAGATTTAGGGTTTCACGTTGTTTGTTCAATTGAGACAAAGGATTCTAGGGTTTTGAGACGGCGCCGTGTTCGTTGGGTTCGTCTTCTCCATTTACCAATTTCCTGAGCGCTCGATTCCGGCCACCAGCTCTACCTCCAGAAGCCTTTCTTCCCTCCGTTGATATAAGCCTAGCGTCCTTGAAACCTGGTTCGTTTTAATGCCTTATGTTCTTATCTCTTGTCTTTTTACAAATTGCATGTTTGATTTGAGTTTTAAGTTGAGTTTTTATGGTTATGAGGTGAAGGAGAAGAGATAGAAGGCGAAGATTATACTACCTGATCTTTGGAGATGGAGGAAAGGTGAGAAGTAGCGCTCAGGAGGCCGGGACGGCGAAGGGAGATGTGACGAAACTTTGAGCTTCCCTGGTACTTTCGTTCTTTTGATATATTTAGGGCTTTGATGATGATGCTAGATTTGCCTGAAAACCCTTCTTAAAAACTCACTTTTTTTTATCTTCTTCTTCCACTGTGATGCCTTTATATGGTTGCCTGAGTATTTGCTTCTTGTTGTTGCCTGAGATGATTTGCTCTCTTCTTCTCTTGTTGCCCTGTGATGACCTCAGAGGTCTGAGGGTCTCAGTTGTCTTGAATCTGCCTCGTCTGTATGTTTGCTTGCCTAATCTGAAATGTTTCTCCCTCGCCCCATGATGAATCCAAGATTCTGAGGGCTTGAAGGCTTGATGCCCTTTTTGGAGCTTTGAAGCTTTGAAAGGCCTTAAGCTTATCTTTTACAATGGCTGGCTTGATAACTTGAGGGATTATGTGTTTGATTATGCTTGAGATTGGGTTGTCTTTGAATTGTTGCCTATGATGAATCCACTTCTGAGGCTTGGTGTTGGTGTGATTCTGGTTATGACATTGGTTAGATAGTGTTTGAAGGTTGAGGCCTGATGCAGGTTTGATGGTCTTTGTGTGATGTTTGGCTTATCAGGTTTTTTTGTATGTTTGAAATTTGAGGTTATGTTTGATGGTTATGGTTTGCTTCAGTTTTGATAGGCTCAGTATGTTTGTGTTTGAGAATGTGTGCTTGGAGGTTGAGGCAGGATGTTCTGAGTTTGTATGACAGGGTATTCTGAGTTTTTGTTTGCCTGATGCAGGCAGCAGGTTATCAGTTGGAAGCTTCAGTTTGTGACTATTGAACTGAGTTGTATATTTTCTTTTTTATCCTAACCTCTCTTCTGAACTGTTTTATTGGCTTGGCCTCTTTGTATTATGCAGAGTTGTGTAGTTTGTGGACAGTAGTGGGCTTTTTGACTTTTAGAGTTTTTGTTTTTTCTCTCTTCTAACCTTACTTACTGTCTATTCTGAACTGCTGCCTCACTGAGTTGGCTTTTGATTTGTATATCTTTTTCTTCTGTCTTCTCTACTGTCTGCCTGCTATGCTGAACTGTCTGCTACTGAACTGAGCTTTGCTTGGATTTGTATAATCTTTTTCTGTCTTGCTTTCCTACCCTGAACTGTCTGAAAACCTGCCTATGCTTTATCTCTTTTTTTCTTCTCTCCTAGTACAGTTTTGAATTTTATATGTTTATACTGTACTTGCTCTGAAGGGGCTATGATGGGAAGTGATGAAAAGATTACTTGCATAACACATACTACTTGACTGCATCTTTATCTCTTTTGACAACTTTGATCTGACTTTGCATTTTGATATCTTGGCAAAAATCTTTTTATGACAGCTTGTATGCTTTTATTGATTTTCTTTGAGTGGACTTTGGGCACTTTGACAGTAGTGCCTTTTGCTTTGGATAGAAAGTTTGGATTTGAACTTTTCAGTTTGGATTTGAACTATATGGTTTTGAATTGGAAATTGAGATTTTAAATTTCTATGCAGCTTGAAATTTGTAACTTATGCATTTTTGACATTTGCATTCATGAAATAAAAAATCTTCCCTCTCTGTGAACCGGGAGAAATCCCGTGATTTGCAGAGAGGGTCAACTGATCCCAGTCAGTGGCCCCTAATGATGAGCACTTTTATCTGTCTCTTTTAAATGCCTTCTGACTTTTCTTGTTTCTTTTTTGCAGATGAAAAATGGAACACCGGAGCGGAGTGAAGAATGAAGAATATTTAGAAAATAGGATAGTTTTTTCATTCTATGTAATATTTAAATTAAATGTAAATTATTGTCTGTAATTTAATTTATAAACAACAATTTGTACAAATAATTCAAATATCAATAAAAATCCAAATTATCCAATTGGTTCTAATTTTCTTTATTGCTTATTTAGTTATTTAAAATTCTTAGAATTAAAACAATTGAAAGATAAATTTCAATCATTTAATTTTTAGAATAATGAATAACTTAAATAAAACAACATTGGTCAATTAAGTCTGTCTTATTCAACATCCAGAGCAAAGCAGCAGTCGATCCAAATAGACTGATCAAACGCATAAGCACTGTGAATCCAACACTGCATATATCTTTTGACTGATGAATTCAAACCAATCGCCTCCTCTTACTGATTTGTCATAAACACTGATTCTTTGCAAGTACTGTGAATCCAACTGCAACCCTTCTTTGACTGGCCCAAACAAAATGAATTTACGCCACTGTCTCTTTTGCTGATTAAACCAAGATAACGCGAATTTTAATCCGAATCTTGAAATAAACCGCAGAGTGCTGTGGACTTTAAATTCTTCTGAGAATATGCCTATAAAACCCTAATTCCCGATTAAATGCCAAATCACGCTCGCTTGATCAAAATTGAACCAAAAATCAACCAAACCCTAAGCCCACTGTATGAAACAATTCAGAGCTCTGAAAATCAGTAAAAACCCTAGTTTTGATTGACTGTCAAGAAAAGTCCGTTTGTCCGATTCTTGAGCCGGTTTGAAAAGTCAGGAAATGTTTGAAGCTGAGATTTCTTGGGGAAAAATGCGAGGGCAAATTTTGGGGTACAACAGTTGCCCCTGTTCAATCTTCTTTGACCTGAAGAGTTAGATTGGCAAGTTTGCCTTTCGCGACTTGAAGGTAAAAGGAGATTGGACACTAATGTGCCCAGAAAATTTGCGCTCGTCGATGTGACGGTGGAGGTGAATGGGCTTAAAGATGCCATTTGGTGATGGGCTTAAAGATGCCATCTGGTGCGAGAGAATTTTGTCGGGGGATGGGCTTAGAGATGCCATCTGAGAATGGGCTTAAAGATGCCATTCGGCGACTGCTGGTAGGGGGATGGGCTTATAGATGCCATATGGTGATGTTGAACTGTACGTCAATGGTGAGTGGACAAGTGTCAGAAGGGCATCCATGTTTTGGAATATCTCTGAATTGGGGTCTGAACAAGCAACAGATTGACGTCCATGTCTGGAGAGTCTGTAAACTATTTTCAGGAGTTGGGACTGAACAAGCAACGGAGCAGCATCCGTTGTTGGGAAGCGTCCGTAACCTATTTTCAAAAATTGAGAAGAGTCTGAATCAGTTGGTGGATTGACATCCGTTGTAGGGAAGAATCCGTAAACTGTCTTCAAAAGTTTGAGAAGAGTCTGAACAAATCGGTAGATTGACATCCGTTGTAGGGAAGAATCCGTAAACTTGTTTCAGAAGTTGAGAAAAGTCTGAACAAATCGGTAGATTGGCGTCCGTTGTAGGGAGGAATCCGTAAACTTGTTTCAGAAGTTGAGAAGTTGAAGAGGAACCGGTGTAAGGTTTCTGCTGATGCGTCTGAATGAATCTGGAATAAGTATCAAAATGTTGCCGTGTCCGGGTCACATCTGAACTATTTTTGGATGAATCTCAGGAGATGATCTGTGTCTGTCAACTGATCTTACCTGAAAAGGTAAAGGGTTAGTTGTATGCAATGTTATGATGCATGATGCAATGTATGTGACATCAATATTTATGAATGTGATGGATGCGCATGTAAGCTGATGAGCTAATCTTGCCAAGGATACATGATTCCGAGATGGCTGAAGATAAAAGCATCTTGACTGCGGCCGGGGAAAATAAATCCTTGGCTGTCACTGGGGAAGAGAATTCCTGATGACCTCTACTGGGGAGTTCCAACTAGTAGACTCATGCCGGGGAGACCAGATTGAGAGTCTTCGGTTTGATGGGAGGTAACCCTGGAAACTTTACTGGGGAACTCAAGATTGCTTCCTCAAAACTATGTGGGGAGAAGGTTTGAAAATCTGACTCCGCTGGGGATTGAAGGAACTCTGCTGGGGATAGGGAGAATTTTGGCGAGCGCGATCTTTCGTGGTGGTTAGCTTTGAGAAGAATCTGAACAAGCGATAGGTTAACATCCGTTTACTTGGAGAACCCGTGAACTGTTTTCAGAAATCTTGAAGTTGAATCAGCAATAGAACAACATCCGTTGTTGGGAAGTGTCTGTAAACTAAATTCAAAGGTTGCATCTGAACAAGTTGATAGATTAACATCCGTTGTTGGGATGAATCCATGAACTGTTTTCAGAAGTCTTGATAAGAATCTGAACAAGTCGGTAGATTGGCGTCCGTTGTTGGGAAGAATCCGTAAACTTGTTTCAGAAGTCTTGAAGAGGAACCGGTGTAGGGATCCCTGATGATGAGCTTGTGTAAAACTGCATCGGGTTTGAACACTTTTGACATTCGAATGCCCCAAGTGGTGATGCAGATAAATTCCTGGCTTATTACAGGTGTTGGTCTACAATCGGTCGTTCACAGATGTTTCCTGGGTTGTTGCAGGGGTTGATCTGGAATTCTTCAGACATGCCCTGGCTGGATACAGGAGTCGAATCTGGAAAGGTGATAGTTGATAGATATGCCCTGGCAGGATACAGGAGTCGAATCTTCAAACTCTTCAGACATGCCCTGGCTAGATACAGGAGTCGAGTCTGGAAATGTAGTCAACAGATATGCCCTGGCTGGATACAGGAATCGAATCTGGATATGTTGTAGTTGATTTGTTGGACACTTTTGACATTCGAATGCCCCAAGTGGTGAAGAAGGAGTCTTGAATCAGATTACCCTGCATATTGAGAGATTTCTTGAAATCTTGACTGGACTGCCCCAGGTTAATTGGACTTTGAAAGATCTGTTGGACCTTGACTGGACTACCCCAGGTTAATTGAATTGAGAAAGATCATGCCCCTTGTTGATAGGAGATTTGACGGAAGTGTTATCCTCTTGGAGTGATTTAGACTTACTGAGAGAGTTTTCGTTCCTCCGAACATCCGCTGTATGAACTTCTTCGCTGTCAAACAAAAGGGTTAAATGCAGACAGTGATATTCAAGCAATGCAAAGTTTATGTTTGTCTCGAAGTTTTGAAAAATGCGTTTTTTAGCAGAAAACTTTTCACAAGACAAGTTAACACAAGATTTAGAGCAAAGCCCTACAGGAGTCAGGATACCCTTTGTAACAGTATGCTTTCGAACTAACCCATGCTTCAATTAGGACTTTTAAAGGGTTGTAACGTGGCCTGGTTCATGGTTTAAGAAACAAAGGATAAAAGGCTCAAAGTATATTTGTACCCACCCGCTCTTCGTGATGTTCTTCAACCTAAGCTCAGTTAACTGTGCGTCGCACTCTGTTTTGAGTTTGGAACGACTTTTGGGCGATGGTTCACCGGTTTGAATTTGGGAGACAGTCATCATCTCCTTTTTATTTTCCAACATTTTTCACGTTGTTGAGGATTTTGTAATGACCCCACTATTTTGATTTTGATTTGTTATCCCTAACTTTTGCCTGACTGTTACCGTTTTTCGGGATTACTGTCAGCGGGATGCCCCAGCTTTCTTAAGCCTCCTTCATAGGTTTCGGCTTGGTGGGCTTTTCTCTTTTGAGAGATTGACTGTCTATGTGATAGGGAACCACCCTGGTCTTTTGATTCCGAAGGAACGCTTTCTTTTTTGACGTTGTTCGTTGTATTATGAACTGAGAGTTTGCGACTTCAATGCGCGTTTTCTCTTGAATTAACTGAGATACTACCCTGCCCCGGGTTTATATCAAAGGTTTTGATTGTTTAGAACAGGAAACTCCTACTTCTTTGGCTCGAAGGGGTTGACTAGGGATTAACTTCCTTATAACTCCAGTGTTTGGGAATTGAAAGAAATGGCTGTACATCATCAGCGAGGTCTGTTCAAAGCATACTGTATAAGATCACGGTATTGTTTCGTCATCCTCCCTCTAAAGGCTTGCAGCTTTTTATCAAGAGTTAAATATCGTAAAGAAAAGCATAAGAGTAGTGAAACGAATGGATGAATCCAAGACAAACATATGCAATGCATTAATGAAAACAGAGTTTAACATCAACAGATAATTGTTTGACAGCAAAAGAAATTACAACTTTGAAAATTCAAAAAGAAGCAAAAGTCTTTCAGTTCAAGCTTCGTCACTTCGAGCGGAGAACCCTTTAACGGAAGATCTTCATCTCGCCGTCTGGCATGAATTCCAGCACCCCAATGTCAATCAGATCTTGAATCTTGTTCTTCAAGGCCCAACAGTCGTTGGTACTGTGCCCCGGGCTGCAGGAGTGGTAAACACAAAATTCGTCGGGATTAAAGCGAGGAGAGGAGATATTGAGCTTCTGAGGAGGTTCCTTTACGGTGAGCAAATTGACCTCCAACAGGCGCTTCAGTATGAAGAATGATGGTATCTCAGTCTCCGTAAACTGTCTTCCCGACTTTTCTTGTTTACGCCGATTGCCCCGTTGACGCTGGCGAGGTTGTTGATGGGTTTGTGACCCTGAAGCTAGCAGAGGAGCTTTCCCCTTGTCTTCTTGAGTGGATGGAGGCTGAGCGGTGACTTGCTCTTCAACCTCAGATGTTTGCCCCAGTTGGTTGTTTGGAAGCAGTTGGCGGACAAGAACTCTGAGTTCCTCTTGTCTTTGAGATAGGTCTTGGATGAGAGCCATCTGGCCCACCAACTGTCCCATCATTTGAGTCCTCAGTGTTGTCAGATCAAACTGCAGCTCCGCAATCTGATCACTCCTGGCATTGTTGGAATTCCCCAAGTCCTTGGTGAGGAGAGCTTTCATCTCTTCTTGCCCCAGAGACAAGTTCAGGAACATCTCCTGCAGCTGAGCAGTTTGGTCTTGGATGTCTTTGACAGACCGTTCTAGAGCCATCTCTTGCTGAAATAAACAGCAGGAGAGTAAGGAAACCTGAAAAAGGAAAGATTGTCAAAATGCAATGCATGATATGTGGATGCATGCTTTCAAGGATCTCTTGGGGTAAACACAAGAAAATGTTAGAGGTTGAACTCTGCTTTTGGATTGGAGATCTCTGCATCGGTGGACGTCCTTCCACGAGAATCAAGCTCACCATGTCAAGTGGGTCATAGCCACTGATTCAAGTTGTTGTTCTCGATCTTTGTTTGGAGAGCTTTGTGTTGGTGGATGTCTTTCCACGAGAATCAAGCTCACCATGTCAAGTGGGTCATAGCCACTGATTCAAGTTGTTGCACTTGAACTTTGATTGGATTGGTTAGAGGAGAAACCTCTTGCCCCTTGATAGACGTCTGGCTCAACGTAACCCTGCATCAAAAGAACCCTTGAGATCCTTGAAATGGTTATTGAAAATGCTAAAATGCTATGGTATGATGTTATGATGTTATGTATATGTATGCACAAGCAAGTAAGTGTATATACAGGCAAACAATATTCACACAAAGCACACAAGGCCTTAGGTTTAGGCTTGCATGAGGTTCAGGTACTACCCTCTTTCAGTTTGTTGGTTAAAACCTGTCCTATCAAAAGTAACCGGGTTCTAGAGGTCCCAATATCACTGGATTGCTTTCATTGTTCATCGTTTCGATTTAGCCACTGAACTGGCGACCGAAATATTCCAGGAAAGCAACCCTCAATTGAGTGTAGTATCGAGTATCAACCAACCTCGGACTGCACCAAAGTCAGTTATCTCACTACCCTAAAAAGGCTAAGATGGTCAATTAAGGTTCCTAAGGTCGGTTGATGCTTCACGACACCACGCGGCGGCCCCGTACTCTCCTTGACTGAACTCAAGGGTTACCGGTACACACCAAAGTGCCACATCAACGTAGCAGACTGCTTAAACCATGTCGGTATACCCCGCACAGTTCCCTCACAGCCTTGTTGCTACCTAAAAGGGTTTCCCCAGATCCGGGTTAGGATCTATAAAAACTCCGATACAAAGCCCACAAATGTAAAGCAAACAAAGCAATCAATTGAAAGTAAAGGTGATCTAAACCCTAAGGTAACCCCACTTAAAAATTCTCCCCAGCAGAGTCGCCAGTTCTGTGATACGGTGGGAGAACTGACTTGAGGTTTGCGTTTGTATTCGCAAATGTTGCGGTTAGCAAGAGTCGCCACCGACTTTTTATTTTATCCTAAAGGAAAGGTTAAAAAAAGCACAGCAAAAACCTTTTGAGATATTTCGTGGGTTCGGGGGGTAGATTATGAAAAGGGAAGGTATTAGCACCCTTTTCATCCATGGTTATCCATGGGCTCTTAGTTACTTGGTTTTTAGATCACTTGCCTTGTTTTTTCGATTGCTTTGAAAATGGTGTGTGTGTGGGTGCTTTTTTTGAAAATGTTTTGGAAAAAGATGCCTTGTCTTAGGCAACTAATGTATTTGACTCGTGTTTGAGTGTTTTACAAAAGTGTGGATCTTTTCGAAAAGATGTTTCAAATGTTTTTGAGAGCTTGTTTGAAAGTGTTGTGGATTGTGGTTTTTGAAAATAAGGCAAGTGTTTTTGCAAGTTTGATCTCAAGTAACTAAGAGTCTTGTCTACCCTATTGTACTCAAAGGTTTTTGTCATGTTTTAACCCCTTTTTAACAATTTTGTTCCACCATTGAAATTGATGGACAATCTTGCGTTTAGGAAGTTTATTCGGGACGGGCGCGGGTCATCGTATGGACCATGAATGCAATGATTCCAAGTGTCTTTGGCAATTATTTCGAAGGGACTATGATCATTCCATTTAGGCAACACTTTGAGGGACTTATGATCATTTGCTTTTATTTTGCCAAAGATACTCGACGTGCAAGCATGGCCCATTTTGGAAGGCATCATGTGGGATTACCCTAGAGGGTGCAAGTGTGATTGTGTATTGATTACATTCATTTGTCTTGTATTAGGTTATCTAGCGTTTGATTTTATGTACATACAAACCCTAGGTCTAATCATGGCATAATTGAAAACTGTAAATTGCGGAATATAAAATCTACGCTATTACAAAATAGTGTCCGGGAGTGGGGGTATAAATGTACAAGGGGATGAGACTTATAGTATTTACAACCAAATCGAATGTCACAATCAAAAGGTAAATATCGAATGTACAAATATAAGATAAAATGTGTATAGGGCAATGTGTTGTGTAAATGTACAAGTGTATATGTATGTGAATTGTGCAACAAGTGCGAAATGTGAAATTGAGTCGTATTAGGGTTTGACCTAGAGAAATGTTTTTAAATGAATCTTTGATTTATATGTTGAATTATGTACAAAAGAAAAATGAAGATGTTTTGATTAAATGTTCAATTTTTAATTGGAAAGTATTTTAGTCCAAATGTTTATGAGTTTAATATCAGAAAAATAATGTATTGAATTGTTATGTATAAAAAAGAATGTTAATTAAAAAAGTTTCAATTTTAATTATGTATAAAAATGTATAATATATACAAATGTGTATTTCAATTAAAAAGGTATTTTCAATTTAATTATGTATATAAAAAAAAGGAAAGATAATATATACAAATTAATGTTTTAAAATGTATGTACAAAAAGTATTAAATTATGTCCAAAATTAAATTATGTGTGTTAAGAAAGGTATTTTATTTTTATGTACAAATATAATTAAAAAAAAAGACATTTTAACTTATATGATAGAAAATGTATTAAATTAGTATTTTACAAAGAATAAAAAAAAACATTGTTTATAAAATAAAATTAGTAGATATTGTTTATACAAATAAATAAAAAAAGGTTAGTGTTAAGAAAAAGAAGTAAATGTTGTTAGGAAATAACAGAAAGAATGGTTAGTGTATTAATGGGCTTTGGGGTAAGCAGAAAACGGGTCAGGCCCATATTGATCCAAAAACGAGATTTAGGGTTTCACGTTGTTTGTTCAATTGAGACAAAGGATTCTAGGGTTTTGAGACGGCGCCGTGTTCGTTGGGTTCGTCTTCTCCATTTACCAATTTCCTGAGCGCTCGATTCCGGCCACCAGCTCTACCTCCAGAAGCCTTTCTTCCCTCCGTTGATATGAGCCTAGCGTCCTTGAAACCTGGTTCGTTTTAATGCCTTATGTTCTTATCTCTTGTCTTTTTACAAATTGCATGTTTGATTTGAGTTTTAAGTTGAGTTTTTATGGTTATGAGGTGAAGGAGAAGAGATAGAAGGTGAAGATTATACTACCTGATCTTTGGAGATGGAGGAAAGGTGAGAAGTAGCGCTCAGGAGGCCGGGACGGCGAAGGGAGATGTGACGAAACTTTGAGCTTCCCTGGTACTTTCGTTCTTTTGATATATTTAGGGCTTTGATGATGATGCTAGATTTTCCTGAAAACCCTTCTTAAAAACTCACTTTTTTTTATCTTCTTCTTCCACTGTGATGCCTTTATATGGTTGCCTGAGTATTTGCTTCTTGTTGTTGCCTGAGATGATTTGCTCTCTTCTTCTCTTGTTGCCCTGTGATGACCTCAGAGGTCTGAGGGTCTCAGTTGTCTTGAATCTGCCTCGTCTGTATGTTTGCTTGCCTAATCTGAAATGTTTCTCCCTCGCCCCATGATGAATCCAAGATTCTGAGGGCTTGAAGGCTTGATGCCCTTTTTGGAGCTTTGAAGCTTTGAAAGGCCTTAAGCTTATCTTTTACAATGGCTGGCTTGATAACTTGAGGGATTATGTGTTTGATTATGCTTGAGATTGGGTTGTCTTTGAATTGTTGCCTATGATGAATCCACTTCTGAGGCTTGGTGTTGGTGTGATTCTGGTTATGACATTGGTTAGATAGTGTTTGAAGGTTGAGGCCTGATGCAGGTTTGATGGTCTTTGTGTGATGTTTGGCTTATCAGGTTTTTTTGTATGTTTGAAATTTGAGGTTATGTTTGATGGTTATGGTTTGCTTCAGTTTTGATAGGCTCAGTATGTTTGTGTTTGAGAATGTGTGCTTGGAGGTTGAGGCAGGATGTTCTGAGTTTGTATGACAGGGTATTCTGAGTTTTTGTTTGCCTGATGCAGGCAACAGGTTATCAGTTGGAAGCTTCAGTTTGTGACTATTGAACTGAGTTGTATATTTTCTTTTTTATCCTAACCTCTCTTCTGAACTGTTTTATTGGCTTGGCCTCTTTGTATTATGCAGAGTTGTGTAGTTTGTGGACAGTAGTGGGCTTTTTGACTTTTAGAGTTTTTGTTTTTTCTCTCTTCTAACCTTACTTACTGTCTATTCTGAACTGCTGCCTCACTGAGTTGGCTTTTGATTTGTATATCTTTTTCTTCTGTCTTCTCTACTGTCTGCCTGCTATGCTGAACTGTCTGCTACTGAACTGAGCTTTGCTTGGATTTGTATAATCTTTTTCTGTCTTGCTTTCCTACCCTGAACTGTCTGAAAACCTGCCTATGCTTTATCTCTTTTTTTCTTCTCTCCTAGTACAGTTTTGAATTTTATATGTTTATACTGTACTTGCTCTGAAGGGGCTATGATGGGAAGTGATGAAAAGATTACTTGCATAACACATACTACTTGACTGCATCTTTATCTCTTTTGACAACTTTGATCTGACTTTGCATTTTGATATCTTGGCAAAAATCTTTTTATGACAGCTTGTATGCTTTTATTGATTTTCTTTGAGTGGACTTTGGGCACTTTGACAGTAGTGCCTTTTGCTTTGGATAGAAAGTTTGGATTTGAACTTTTCAGTTTGGATTTGAACTATATGGTTTTGAATTGGAAATTGAGATTTTAAATTTCTATGCAGCTTGAAATTTGTAACTTATGCATTTTTGACATTTGCATTCATGAAATAAAAAATCTTCCCTCTCTGTGAACCGGGAGAAATCCCGTGATTTGCAGAGAGGGTCAACTGATCCCAGTCAGTGGCCCCTAATGATGAGCACTTTTATCTGTCTCTTTTAAATGCCTTCTGACTTTTCTTGTTTCTTTTTTGCAGATGAAAAATGGAACACCGGAGCGGAGTGAAGAATGAAGAATATTTAGAAAATAGGATAGTTTTTTCATTCTATGTAATATTTAAATTAAATGTAAATTATTGTCTGTAATTTAATTTATAAACAACAATTTGTACAAATAATTCAAATATCAATAAAAATCCAAATTATCCAATTGGTTCTAATTTTCTTTATTGCTTATTTAGTTATTTAAAATTCTTAGAATTAAAACAATTGAAAGATAAATTTCAATCATTTAATTTTTAGAATAATGAATAACTTAAATAAAACAACATTGGTCAATTAAGTCTGTCTTATTCAACATCCAGAGCAAAGCAGCAGTCGATCCAAATAGACTGATCAAACGCATAAGCACTGTGAATCCAACACTGCATATATCTTTTGACTGATGAATTCAAACCAATCGCCTCCTCTTACTGATTTGTCATAAACACTGATTCTTTGCAAGTACTGTGAATCCAACTGCAACCCTTCTTTGACTGGCCCAAACAAAATGAATTTACGCCACTGTCTCTTTTGCTGATTAAACCAAGATAACGCGAATTTTAATCCGAATCTTGAAATAAACCGCAGAGTGCTGTGGACTTTAAATTCTTCTGAGAATATGCCCATAAAACCCTAATTCCCGATTAAATGCCAAATCACGCTCGCTTGATCAAAATTGAACCAAAAATCAACCAAACCCTAAGCCCACTGTATGAAACAATTCAGAGCTCTGAAAATCAGTAAAAACCCTAGTTTTGATTGACTGTCAAGAAAAGTCCGTTTGTCCGATTCTTGAGCCGGTTTGAAAAGTCAGGAAATGTTTGAAGCTGAGATTTCTTGGGGAAAAATGCGAGGGCAAATTTTGGGGTACAACACTAACCCACTGCCTAAGACAGCTTGCAGCAGTGCGGTTCGTTGTTCCATAATAAAGACCATTGCCTAAGACGTCATGCAGTAATGTGTTTTTTTTATTTTGTAACACCAACCATCGCCTAAGATGACATGCAGCGATGTTCAAAAACCAAAATCCAGCTTATCGCCTAAGATGACATGCAGCGACTCGTGAACCTAACCCACTGCCTAGGACATCATGCAGCAGTTCAGTTCCTTGTTCCGTAATAAAGACCATTTCCTAAGACGTCGTGCAACAATATGCTTCTTTATTCTGTAACACCGATCATCACCTAAGTTGATATGCAGCGATGCTCGAAAACCAAAACCTAGCTTATCGCCTAAGACGTTATGCTGCGATTCGCGAACATAACCCACGGCCTCAGTCTCCAAGAAACCATGCATCGTCAATTGTTGTTTTTCATTCATCCACCCAAATGGATGAATAAGCAAAAACAAACTAAGACACGAGATTGCTATCAAGACCAAGACCATATGCCTCGTTATCAAACCCTAGTAAGCGGTATATCATCAGCTTCGCCTATTTCCTCAAGATTCGTAAGGGTATGCTATATCAGCGTAACCTTATGATTGGTCGGCCAAATTTTGGGTATTCTAAGTATTCAATAAACTCCCAATTGAAATACGCAAGACTCATGTATTCTCACGCTATTCGATTGGAAGATAATTGAATAGGGGCAGGTGTCGTACCCCAAATTTTCCCTACCTTTACGATCATATTTTCAAGATTAAAATAATAAATAAAAGTTTAATTAAGGATGGTACAACAATATCTGATGGCCCATTCTTAAATTTAAGTCAACCAGGGGGTGTGTTTTAATTCAGGAAAGTGGGGTTTTCTAAATCAGAAAGACCCATGTATCAGTAGGCCCATTTGCGAAGCATGTTGTCCAATGGACCGTGCGATTCGAAAATGGAAAATTATTTCAAATAATTATTAAAAATTCTTTATTACAAAGCCATTTAAGAATTGTTTTCATTAGTAAAAAGAAAGGGTGAGATTACAAACTAGAAGCCCATTAAAATTCACGCTAGTCCATTTTCATTTTTGGAAGGGGGTTTGCTTATAAACTTACAAGCCTATTAAGATATTCTAACCAACCCTTTTAACGTTTCTGTTTTATTCTAAAACTATTTTTTTCTCTTTTGATTGGTAAGAGATTTAGTTTTATTATTTAAGGAAAAAGTTCTTAAACTGATTTATTAGACTTAAGTTATTAAGAGTTTTGGGTTTTTTAAGAAAAAAGATGTTGTTGGATCAAACTACAAAAGTTAGTTGGGCCCAGTCGAGTTTAAAGGAAATGTTTGATATAAAAAAAGAGCGTTGATGGACAAGAAAATGTTAATGTAGTAAAAGCCCAATTCAGAAATTAACAGTTACTAATTCAAGGCCGAATTCAAATAGGATATTCAGAGCCCAATTTAATTCAGAAAAAACGCAGGGCCCATGTTCATCAAACCACTATTGTATCAATTACAAGAAATTAGGCACGTTTTCTAGCATGAAACATTTATTGTACATATTTTTACAAATCAAATCTTCTTCTAAAAACACAATCAAATATTTATCTAAGTCCGAGCCCAGAATACGTTACAGTCTAAAAACTAAGAATATAGCATAATCAATATAATGCGAAAATCTGGGAATTGTTTGTTCAACAGCGTTGAAATCCAAAACTTACAGAAACGGTATCATATTACAAATCAAATTACAACTACAGAATCAATTACATAATGTTTTCAATCCCTAATTTTCTCAAAGAACCCTAAGTCTAAGCGTAAATCTATAATGCCCTAAATTCCTATCCCTATATATATTAAACAAAAACGAACAGAAAGGGGGGAGAGCCAGTCGTAATACAGAAACAAAGGGAAGAAGGCTTGGTTGCAGAAACAAGGAGGTTGAAGAAGATCGCGCTAAAGTCGTATAACCTCGTGGATTGTTGAAGATTGGAGAAGAAGCAATTAGGGTTTCAATATCTAAAACCCTAATTGTGTGTCCGCCATCGTCGATCAAAAGCTTCCACCACCGTTATGGTAACCTGCAAAAGAGAGAAAGAGAGGATTAAATAACAAATTGGAAGAAGCTCAAAAATTCAAAAAAAGAAACTGCAAAAGGGTAAAATAAACTTAGAATTTTTCTTTTGTTGTTGTTGTTCTTGTGTTATGGTTGGTTCATAGAAGGATATAGCGTTGCCGGTAAGTTTTAAGGAGTTGGGTCAGAGGAGATGATCGACTAGGGTTTTTGTGGAAGAAGATGGATAAGATAGAATGAGAGAGAGAGAGAGGGTGATTACTGTAAAAGAAAAATGAGTAATGGAAATGAAATGAACAAAACAAATGTATTTTCTATTTCAATCACGTATGCGCATGCCTGTCGTAAGTAGTATGCGCCTCTGTTTCTACCCGTTAGATCACAACGGATGGCCGTAGGCCAAGTCCCTACGGTACTCTCATACTCCCTCCCAACACCCAATCTAACCGGCCTCTCTCTAATTTGCAGTTGATCCTAGCCCACTACTCTTCACACCACCCTCCTGCAATAATTACTAAACCATAAAACAATTCACACCCCTGTTCAAAATGCATAATGGGCCTAACCCAAATTATTTTCAGCACCCTCTAGTTTTACTTAATAACTAGAAATACACCCCCCAGGAATTAAATTATTTTCTACTTTTTTTATATATAATTCTTATTTTTAATTCTATTTTTGTTTTATGTTATTTATTCCTTTTCTTTATAATGATTATTTTTATTAATATTAATTTTTATTATCATATTTTATTTACTATTTATTTATATGTAAATATTATTATATTATCATCCAAATTATTTTTATCTAAAAACTCATGTACATATATTTTTTATATTTGCAATAAATATTTTTTACTCATGCATTAATCAAGAATTTTTGCAGTTTATATGATTAAAAAACACGCAACAAATCATCAAACTATTTTTTGCAATCAACTAAGCTAATCAATTGTTTTTGCAAAAGGTTTTCAAACGGATTTTGACTAATCGCGCATTTAGCCAAAATCTTCGTAATCACTACTCCCGGCCAAAATGCGAGGTGATTCAGAATACATTTGCAACCCCTAAAAAACACCAACCTCATACGAACTACGAATTGGGACTCTGATTCCTCATAAGAGGATACGTAGGCATACTATCAAAAATCGTGGCGAGTTCTCCTATAAAAAAAACTCTTTCCCCTATTAAAATTTAAAACCCTATTTTACCCAAACCTAAACCTAAAACCTAGTATCCTTGTGAACAAGGTAGATGAAAGGTGCCTAACACCTTCCTTTCGTCTAATAGAGTCCGAAACCTAAAATCTCTACCTGCGAATTAGGGTTTTCTGTTAGATTCCCTTCCCTAGGATAAAAACTAAAAGTGGCGACTCTTGATTTAAAAACCAGTCACAACATGGTTCTTTGGGTATTTGGTTTATAACATTTGGTTTATTGGACTCTACTGTAGGAATTCTATCAACCATTTCACCAACACTTGGTTTTGTTAAGCTTGGTTCAGCGTTTCCTTCTACATTTCTAGGAATTCATTTCCTTCTACATTTCTACAAAACATGTGACTTGTTTATAAGTTCGATTAGTTAGTGATATAAACTTTGTTAGGCTATCCAGTTTTATTTAGTTTCGATGAAGGTTGGATGTTGATGTCGTGTTTATTCGTGTATAAACTAACCGAGAAACTATTGGGGCTACCCGTTTTGTTTTATTTGTTAGAGTTTCGGGTTTGAATTCAATGTTATGTCACTTTGTGTGAGAAAATTTGAAAGAGATTTTGATGCATGTTGTTATGAATTCAAGGTTTAATTCGGTTACGGTGCCCACTTTATTGTGATAGTTTGATTTCATTTTGGTTTCAATGACGGCTTGATGTTTATGCCGCGTTATTCGCATAAGATATAGTCGAGAACCCTTCATGGGGCAGCAATTCATCTTTTACCGTTGCTTTGAGATTCGAACAACTTTATTGTGTAATTTGATTTAAACTCGAAAGTTCGCATGGTTGTGACATCGGGTGCTTTCCCATTTTATTTCGAATATTCTTGAGTTGAAACTATCGAGCATTCATAACTTGTTATAGTTGTTGCCCGGTTTTTGTTTAATCGAATAAATCATGTGTTGAAATCAATTTTCCATGTTCCGATTCTTAAATTGTATAACAAAATGAGTTCTTTGATTTTATTTGCATTTGAGGATTGGTATCGTGATTTTATTCTCAACTCTATGCATTTTCAATGTTAGTGTGCTTACTAAAAAGTTGGTTAATACTTTTTTGTATTGGTGTAGTTAGTCAAAGACCATCACTGATTCGAAGAACATCAAAGGCATCATCATTCGCCGTCGGCACCAATAACCCCTCTTCTTTCTTTGGCAAGTCAAGTTCAAATTCAACATTACCGACTCGTTTATTTATTTACTATCTGCTCCCTAAATTATAAAACATTATATCTATATCACTTAAAAAGCACAATTAATTTTATATAGAAATAATTAATTTTAGTCTATATCGATCTAGAACTAATCCGATTAAATATTACGAAATATTTCTAAAAGTTTGTATTAATATTCTTTTTGTTTCACGAAAGTGTTTTTCTTTATGTTCTTTTGAAATAGTTGCATGAATAATTATAGTGTTTTTGTTTACCTTAATTAGTAGTAATTCCATGGATAAAAACTGGATGACTGTCGATCGATTGTCAAAAGAGTACGAGAATGGGGTATTGGAATTAGTTAACTTTGCTATTGAACACGTCAAAGACTCCAGTCGAATGAAATGTCCTTGCTTGGATTGTTGTTATGTGGGTCGGGTTGACGCAAATGGATTGAAATCGCATTTACTGACATGTGGGATTGATCGAAGTTATAAGTGTTGGATATATCATGGTGAGAAAATTAACGAGAATGTTGAACCGAGGGAGAAAATTAATATGACGACCTATGCTCCAGACGACAATGACACGGATACATACAATTGTGATCGAGTCGAAGAGATTGTAGAAGAACTTAAAGAAGATCTTAAGGATTGTCCCAAAATGTTTGAGAGGTTGGTAAGTGATGTAGAGAAACCGTTGTATAAAGGTTGCACTAAATTCACAAGACTGTCTGCGGTATTAAAGTTGTACAACTTAAAGGCGGACAATGGATGGTTAGATAAAAGTTTCAGAGTTATTAGCCCTTATGAGAGATATGCTTCCAGAGGATAATGTTCTTCCTAATCGAACCTATGAGGCCAAAAAAAATTTGTGCTCTATTGGCATGAGCTATGATAATATACATGCTTGTCCAAACGATTGTGTTTTGTTTCGAAACGAATATGCATCGTTAAATGAGTGCCCTAAATGCAATTTATCTAGATATAAGAAAAAATTGTCTCCAGCAAAAGTCTTATGGTATTTTCCTATAATTCTGAGATTTAGGCGCATGTTTCATAGTGAAACAGATGCAAGACACTTGACTTGGCATGCAGATAAAAGAATTATTGATGGAAAGTATCGACATCTGGAAGATTCACCAATGGTCGAAAATTGATGATGATTATCCTGATTTTGGAGAAGAAGTAAGAAACCTTCGCTTGGCATTATCTACTGATGGAATGAACCCACATGGTCTTCAAAGTATCTCACATACCACATGGCCTGTGATTCTTATGATTTATAACCTACCTCTGTGGCTATGTATGAAGTGTAAGTAAATGATGTTATCTATGTTAATTTCTGGGCCTAAACAACTAGGGAATGAGATAGACATATACTTGACACCTTTGATCGAAGATTTAAAGATTTTGTGGGAGAACAGTGTGGAGGTTTATGATGGATATAGGAAAGAAAGTTTCAATTTGAGGGCGATGTTATTTGGCACAATTAATGATTTTCCAGCATACGGGAATCTATTTGGGTATAGCATTAAAGGTCAACGTGCATGTCCTATTTATGAAGATGGAACCGATACGACGTGATTAGAACTTTGTCAAAAGAATGTGTTTCTCGGTCATCGTAGATTATTACATTCTAAACATTACTATCGTGGGTGGAGAAAAGCATTCAATGGAAACATCGAACAACGTAAAGCTCCACCTGCATTGTCAGGTGACCAAATTTTTGAAAATGTGAAAGGTGTGTGTACTCAGTTTGGCAAGCCTTTTGCACATAAGGTTGTCAAAGGTGGGTGAAAGAAGCGTTCGGTTTTTTTTTAATTACCATATTGGAAGTCTTTGTATGTGAGACATTTTCTCGATGTTATGCATATTGAAAAAAAATGTATTCGAAAGTGTTATTGGCACGTTACTCAATATAAAAGGAAAGTCTAAGGATGGCCTTAAAGCAAGGGAGGACATGTTAAATATGGGAATAAGAACTGAATCAGGACCCGTGAAGAAAGGAAGACGAACATATCTACCACCTGCTGCTTTTACTCTATCTAGAAAGGAGAAAAAATATTGTGCAAGTTTCTAAGTGAAGTTAAAGTTCCATAAGGATACTCTTCATATATTAGAAGACTTGTGTCTATAAAAGACCTCAAGTTGAAGAGTTTAAATACACATGATTGTCATGTAATAATGGAGCATCTTCTACCAATAGGTATACATTCTATTTTGCCATAAAAAGTAAGAAGCGCCATAACTAAATTGTGTTTTTCTTTAGGTCAATTTGCAGTAAGGTGATCGATCCTGAGGTCTTACCAACACTGCAAAAAGAAATAGTTATTACCTTGTGTGAGCTTGAGATGTATTTTCCTCCCTCTTTTTTTGACATAATGGTACATCTAGTTGTTCATCTTGTGAAAGAGACACAGTTGTGTAGACCAACTTATATGAGATGGATGTACCCTGCTGAACGTTATATGAAAATATTAAAAGGGTACGTGAAAAACCAAAGTCGCACGGAGGGTTGTATTATTGAATGATACATTGTTGAAGAAGCGGTTGAGTTTTGTACTGAATATTTGTCCAATGTTCAATCCGTTGGGCTCCCCAAAACTCATATTTTTGAAAAAAAGAAAGGTAAAAAATAAATTGGAAATAAAATTGAGACAGTATCAAGGGATGAACGGGAGCAAGTGCATTTGTATGTTCTGCACAATGACAGTGAGGTTGAGACATATGTTGAAATGCACAAGGTTGTACTCCAAGGGTTAAATCAAAACAGAAATGAAAATTGGATAGTACGAGAGCACAATCAAAGTTTTATACAATGGTTTAAGGATCATATTTATTCAAAGCGCTCTTCAGATCCCGCTTCAATAACAGAAAGGTTGAGATGTTTGGCATATGGTCCAAGTTTGCATGTGTTTTCTTATAGCGCATACGCAATAAATGGATACACATTTTATACCAAAGAACAAGATGATAAAAGTACTATTCAAAATAGTGGTGTCACCGTGCTAGCTAAAGCAATGCACATATCAAGTATGAAGGACTTAAACCCCAAAGATGAAAATTTGTCATATTTTGGGGTTATTGAGCACATTTGGGTGTTTGATTACGAGAAATTTCAGATTCCTATATTTGGTGGCAAGTGGGTAAATAGTAGTGCCATACGAATGGATAAGTCGGGATTTCTGCAAGTTGGTCTTAATAGGGTGGGGTACAAAGACAAGCCTTTTATTCTAGCATCTCAAGCTAAACAAGTGTACTATGTCACTGACCCGACGAGTACGAAATGGTCTATAGTGATTTTATCTAACAAAGTGATTGATGATATTGGTGTAGATCAAGGTGATATTGATGTTGAGAATCAGTCATGTATTAGACAGAATGGTCAATATGAGAATATTATAGCGGATGAATCATATATTATAAACGATCATAACGAGGGAATTTGGATCAATTCTGACGTCCGTATTGCTAAGAAACAAGTAATTCATATTCCAACCAAGAAAAGAAAGAGATGTTAGTGAAAGAAGTAATATAGTAAAATGTTATATATTATGTCATTTTCAGTAAATTTATATGCTCTTCTTTATTTGTCATTTGTTATATATTCAATTGATTATGGATTTTTATATTGGGTTTATGTTTTTCTTTATTACAGGTTAGATGTCTAGTAACGAGGATCACCCACATGATGATGTTATTGATGATGGAGATCATGAGATCATTATTGATCAAGAAGCAGAAATTAGACGGGGAATAACAGTTATGAAGAAAGTCATTTGTGATAGAGACCGAGGCATAAAATTAGATGCGCATTGGAGCCAAAGTGTCCAACTAATTAAGCCTAACGGTTCAATGATGACAAGTTTTATTGGTGCACTTGTAAGGAATGAAGTTCCAATTACTTGTGATGATTGGAGAAAGCGAGAGATGAAAGAAGCTAAAGAAAAAATTTGGAGTGAGATACAGGTACCATATTTAATGAAGTTCCAATTTGTTTTTAATGATGATTATGTCTTTAAATTACTTGTACTAACGCACTTTGTGTATGTTTTTCATAGAGGTATTTCAACAACATTTATGATGCTAGAAGAACTTTTGGTCTCCGATTGGCCGGAAAACTACTAAGAGGGTTTAGGACTTTTTTAAATATCAAGTTTCTTAGGGATGTGGATAAAAAAATTTGTTGATGCAGAGCTTCCATCTAAATATGCAAGTTTGGTTTCACCTAAAGAATTGGAAACATTTAAAAGCCAAACGAAAAACCCAAGAATTTCAGAGTGTAAGTGAAACAAATCGGAAAAGAGCATCAAATCTCGCGTATCCATACAGAAAAGGGCGTATTGGATATGGATGCTTAGAATAGTCTATCGTAAGTATCTTTAAATTTCAATGATATACTTGTTCATCATAAATTATATTTGATCATATTATTTGACTTAATGTGTAGATAACAAAGGAGAATAGTTCTGAAACATCTCTTCTGGCACATGTTTTATGGAAGGAAGCCCGTGTGGGTAAGGATGGAGTTGTCTAAGAAGATGTTCAAAAAGTTTTTGAGAAATGTGTAAGTATAGCATTATATATTTAATTAAATCAAAAGTTTAGTAACATATAATTAAGACAAATTTTCAATATTCATATGAATTTCAGGAGACTCTATCTCAGTCTATATATCCAGATGAAGACAATGATTGCAGGAGCATACTTAGTCGAGCATTAGATATTCGTGAGTATTCTGGTCGGGTGAGGGGTAAGGGATTTGAAATCACTCCAAAATCCTTGAAGATGAAAACACAAAAGACTCCTAGCAATAAAGAACTGCAGGAAACCTTGGAAGCACTACAAGCTGAAGTCCGTGAATTGAGAAGGGAAAAAGAATTAAGAGAGAAAGCTTCATGTTTTAAAGCTACTAGTGACAAAGGTAGTATGGTTGTAATTTTCAACGGAATCTTCAGAGGTATATATATATATATATATATATATATATATATATATATATATATATATATATATATATATATATATCATTATGAAATTAAAGTAGCTTAATTTATTTAATTGAAATATATACACAATAACAATTTTAAATTTATTATTGGTTTTAGGGCATTTCACCTTGTCAACTCTACTTATCTTCATCGATTTATCGGATGGTTGGCAAGGGAAAAGTGCATAACAATTTGGTAGAATTACTTCACACTAAACCGCTCCTTACTGGCTATTTGAAAGTATCGGTTGACATTGCTTTGGAGAAGGGTGCGTTATTACCACATTCTGACAATGTTCCGGATGCCACACTGGTGGGAGATGCAATAGGTTCGTTTGTTGCATGGCCGTCAAGCCTAATTAGTGTAGATGGTGAGGTATGCTTAAAACCATATATATGAACCTTTGAGTATTCAAAGTTTTTACGCGCATTCTACGTACATTTTTTTACATGGTTATGTTAATTAGACTCCAACAAAATCCAAAGCAAAAGACAAGGGGATTCCACGGCAAACCGAGTCAGTTGCATCAATAAAAGAGGAAATACTCCGGAAGGAAATACTCTCCTTCTACCTATGGAGTTTGGTATTTTTGGTTTTGAATATTCTGAAACAATTGGTATGGAGGATTTTGATCAAGTTTTACAACATACGTAATTAGGCCTCGGTGTTGTTAATACATATATAAGGTATATCCAATCTACTTTGTCTAATTAATTGATCAATTCATTTACTCATTTCAAATGTTAATGAGGTCTTTTATCTAAGGTTTTTGTATGAAAAATTGATGTGCCTGAGTGGATTGGAGTAAAGATTCGCTTTCTTATCTCCTTTCAGTACCAACTTAGGGTTAATCATGCATAAACTAGATGAAGTCATGGAGTATGTACTCGAGCACTTTATGGCCGACAAAGATATTGAAAAGTTGTTCTTTTTACCACTTAATACCGATAACGGGTTAGATTTTCATTCTAAATTCATCTATTATAATTTTTCATATTTTGATCTTGTGTAGAAAGTTTTCATCTCACATTTGTTTAATCTTACAGTGGACATTGGTTGTTGGTCGTGATTAATCTTATCAGAGAAGTTGTATATTATCTGGATTCTTTATGCAATGATCCAAGTACATACCAAGATATGAAGAATATGGTTGATACGTAAGTGAGATTGTTCTAAATATCCGTGTGTATATTTATTTATTTATTTATTTATGTGAATTATTCTAAATATGCGTTTATGTTTTATTAGCATTATACAAGTTTTTCGAGCACAAAGAGGTGTTCAAGTATCAAAGAGTAAAGCCAACAGTATTACATGGACTATAGTGGAGCTATATTAATTAATTATCACAATTTGATTATATTAATAGTGACGATACTTGATAAAACTTAGGCCTTATCCATATTTTCTTTTCATGTGTAGTGTCCTCGGCAGCATGATGAAGTAGATTGTGATTTTTACATGTTGAGGTTTATGAGAGAAATCTTTCTTTTGGATCGAATAAAGATTCCATTTAAGGTATGGATTTCTAACTTAGGAGTTATTTTAATAGTTAACACATATTTCTAATATAATTAAATAGTTTTAAATTAAACGTACTATGTTATATTATTATGTAGTACTTTGATGAATTCAAGTGTGCTTATTACTCAAGTTCTCAGTTGGATGAACTTAAGGAGGATTGGTGTCAATACATTATTGAGACGAAAGTTATATAAGGTATATTGTAATCTTACTTTAATTGATGAGAATTTTGAGTATATTCAAGTGTTGCAATTTTGTTGTTGTTTGTCATGTGGTAAATTATATATATTTTGTTTGTATCATGGTATGAATTACGATATTTTAGTGTTGTTTCAGGTTATATGTGCATATGTAAAAGATAAAGATGAATAGATTTTGTAATGGTATATAATGGTGTTGTTTTGGTGTTGTTTTTTTGTAAAAGTATATATGTACAAGAGTAATAGTATATATAAGTACATTGGTGCAAATGTATATGATCTTTTGGTATTATTTTTTATTGGATTAAAGCTCCAATATTAGTGAAAATCTGGTGAAATTTGTAATGGTATATACAGGGTGCAAAATATGGTGAAAACATGGTGTAAATATGGTTAAAATCTGTGCATGTAAAATTGTATATATCAAACAGCGCTTTTTTTTTATAAAAGGTTATATAAAAAAAATTGTGGACATTAGACATCGCTTTAAAAAACGTTGTCTAAAGCCCCCTTTAGACAACGCTTTTACTGTAAAAGTGCTGCCTAAAGGGGCTCTATTTTTTTTTATTTCAGAAAAAGAGCTGGCTAAAGGGGACCTTTAGCAGGGCTTTAAAAAAAAGTGCTGCCTAAAGGGGGCTTTAGACAACGTTTTAACATTAAAAGCGTTGCCTAAAGGGGCTTTTTATTTTTAATTTTTTTTTGTTTCAGAAAAAGTGCTGGCTAAAGGGGCCTTTAGCAGCGCTTTAAAAGTAAAAGTGCTAGCTAAAGAGGGCATTTAGAAGCGCTTTAAAAGTAAAAGTGCTGGCTAAATAGGGTATTTAGCAGCGCTTTCAAAGTAAAAGGGCTGCCTAAAGAGGGGATTTAGTAGCGCTTTTACTTTTAACAAAGTGTTGTCTTTACCTACAGCAGCCCTGGAATAGACAGCGCTTTAAAGCACTGTCTAAAGCTAAAAAAAGCGTTGTCTAAAGTTTTGTTTGGCGTAGTGAGGTAAAAAAAACATAATCAAATGTTAATCTAAATCGGTGGAATTCACCTGCTCTGAAGGCATCCAGGTCAGGAAGGAAATCCACTATGATAATATTAGTCCAAAGCTAAATAACCCTGGTTTACAACTTATCACCTAATCAGTACCTTATGCAACTTCTACCTAGGAATCTCTTCGATATGAGAATCCACTTTCATTTCTCACAGTCACCTCAGTGACAATAACAAAAGACCAAATACAGAAGAACACACTTCCAATTACAATACTCATTTCTGCTTAAAAGCTTTTGACTGAGAATAATGAACAATGAACAATTAGTCAAACTCCATGTATCAACGTGATATATGAGTGACATACACAAAAACACAATACTCTAAAAGACTCCCAAATTGTAAGGCTCTTGTAAATTAACTTCTCTTTATTTCTCTCTGCCCAATTTGTTGTAGATTTAGTCGCTAATGGCTGCACCAATTATGAAGAAAAATCTCCTTGAATCTTAGAATAAAACATCATAAGTTTCCTAAATTATCTCAACATCCAATTTTAGAAACTAATGTACAGTTGGAGATAAAATTATTTGTTCCAAATAAAATCTTCTTGATATACACAAATAAGTGAGATGTATCCAAGAGAATCTCACAAAATCAAATCAAATTTGTCAAGAAAGTAACAGCAGAATCTACTATATCAATTGGCAAGGATTCACAACATCTTGCTTAACATCTGGTGATAGTAGCACCTGTTATGACAATTGTTCAAGATGTCACAACATCTTGTACAACATCTGGTTGTGATACATGTTTTCCCAAATGAAACATGTTTTACTAAAATTATTGTCAATCATAAAATCACAGACCTAACAGGTTCTATAATGATTCACCCACTCAGGTGACATAAGTGGTATAGGGTATTCCGGTATCAAATACACTTGAAAAAAATGTCGCGGATTTGAAACCCACCCAACACAGATGGTATAATCATTGGGATTTAGTGGTAGAGCAGTGTATAGTGGGAAAAAAGTTTCCGAGAAACTGTATCTTGTAACATTAATACACACTCTCTCATACGCACTTGCTATGAGATGACCCATCTCAGGGAAACGCATCCATTTTTCCTTAAATGCAATTCCAGTTACCCAAGGTACAAGCACGTGATAAATATCTTCAACTTTTTCTTTAGTCCCGAGCACCCGTATGTATAATTCTCTATTGCTCCTCAACTCTCTGATAAGAGTATCACAGATAAGTTGGTAATCCTCTTCCTCTTTACTGAGCAAACTATAAACAACCTGAAAACCACAGTTACTGTCACCTTTAACATTGATGATTTGTTCAATGTAATTGTGCATAAAAATCGACATCTCCTCGATGAAAGGTATTTTTGGTGGAGTCGGTGTAGGAGGTATTTTTGGTGGACACATTGTATGAGGTATTTTTGGTGGAGTCAGTGTATGAGGTATTTTTGGTGGAGTCGGTGTAGGAGGAGGTTTGATAATGTTGGCTCCTTTGAAAATACTTTGGCTTAATTGCAACTTTGGTCCCCCTATTTAACCTTTTCTTGATTTTGATCCCCCCACTTTTAAAATCACTATTTTAGTCTCTTTTTCAATTTTTGTGCAATTTTAGTTGAGTTGACATATAATATTTTATCCACGTCATTTTTTTATTTTTTTATTTATAATTATTGGAATTTTATTGTGTTATTTTATTGATTGTGTGTTATGGTTAAAGCCAAAATTTTAAAAAATGGTCCCAACAAGATTTGAATCTAAGACCCTTGGCTTTAGAAAGAGGCGCCCAACCACTAAGTTGTGGATGTTTCTTTGTTAAACACTTGAAACAAATATATTTAATATATGAAAAAATACTAGGTATATTATAAAAGATGGGTGTGAGGTAATTTCTAAGTGGGAGAACATACCTTTTTAGTTGAGAACATACCTTTATGTTATACTTTCTGTTTACTGAAGCAACTTGGAAATAGGGAGAAAAAAAATTTGATATAGGTATAATTGTAAATGACAAAATAAAGCATTAATATTTTCGTAAATCATTTGATAAAGTTGACATAAGAGGTTATTGAAAAGGTAAAATGCTTCTATAACTCAAAGCAACTTGTTGATTTGATAATATTTCATGCAAAGTATTTCTTACCATTTTAATACATACATTTCATCTATCCTCGTATTCTTGCATAGTTGAGCCAACATATGAAGCATCAGCTCTACGGAACGGTCCACCAAAACTGAGAGTTCCATACCACTATTATTAAACTCAGAAAAATGAATGTGGAGAATCCTTCTTTCTGTTTATTTTCAAGAAGTTTTGTTTCATTTATAATATCAAGTGCACGTCAATAGCATTCATGAATCTTGTTATTTAGATTTTGTTGGATCTCACATATATTTAAGTGTTGCATGTATACTGAAATTATGTGGTAAATATATGTTTGCATGAGCATTGTTGTTGATATGATATATAATAGGTAGTTGTAGGTAATATAATTTAAATAGTTCTTACAAATGCAAGTAGCAGTAGATAATATTAAACATTAATATTTTGTCATTTACAATTATACCTATATCAAAAAAAAATCGTATCTTTTTTTCTTCCTATTTTCAAGTTGTGCTTCAGTAAACAAAAAGTATAACATAAAGGTATGTTCTCAACTAAAAGGTATGTTCTCCCACTTAGAAATTACCTCACACCCATCTTTTATGAGGACATAAAGTAATCTTTATTTTGTAGAAGAATTCAATGCATTATAAGTCATTGATTTCTATGATGTAGAGAAGATTACGTAGAATCCAATAATAAGTATCTACTTATAATAGTATATGAAACTATTATATATAGAGTAATCATATTGTAATTCATAATCATCCTAATCATCCTAATCATCCAAGAGTTTGCTACAATTGTGTTTCTTCTTATTCCTACACTTAACTCTCAAATTTTACTTGTGCTATTGTTATTATTATTTCATATTATTCTGATACCCAACAGTGGTATCAGAGCATTTGGTATTGGTCCATATTCCGCTGCAAATATTATTCACGGTGAAATTGTGTAAGCCAGTTTAATTGAAATTATTATGACGGCAAAATTTGAGATTGAGAAGTTCAATGGGAGTAATTTCTCCCTATGGAAACTGAAGATAAAGGCAATCCTGAGAAAGGATAATTGTTTAGCAGCAATTGAAGATAGAGCTGAGGGATTATCTGACGAAAAATGGAATGAGATGGATAGCAACGCTGTTGCCAATTTGCACTTAGCATTGGCAGATTCAGTTTTGTCTAGTGTTGCCGAAAAGAAAACTGCAAAGGAGATTTGGGATGTTCTCATCAAATTGTACGAGGTCAAGCCACTTCACAATCGAATTTTCTTAAAGAGGAGACTTTACACTCTTCGAATGAGTGAATCCACATCTGTGACAAATCACATCAACACTCTAAATACAATGTTTGCTCAAATTACATCGGAAAATTTTAGCATAGCAGAAAATGAACGTGCAGAATTACTACTTCAGAGCTTACCAGATTCATATGATCCACTCGTTGTTAACTTAACAAATAATAATGTTACATACCGTCTATATTTTGATGATGTTGTCGGAGCTATTCTTGAGGAAGAGTTCAGGTGTATAAATAAGGAAGATCGTCAAGAAAACTCAAAACAAGTAGAAGCTTTGACAATGACAAAAGGCAGATCAGTGGAACGTGGCCCTAGTGGGAGTCAAAATCATGGTAGATCAAAATCTCGAAGTAAGATGAATTTGAAATGCTACAATTGCGGCAAGAAAGGGCACTTGAAAAGAGATTGTTGGTTTAAGAAGAATGGTGAGAAGTCTTCTGAGGCAAGTTCATCTCAAGGATGTATTGCCAATACCTCTGATGATGGAGAGATTCTATATAGCGGAGCAACAAATAGTTACAAAGGTAGTAAACAACTCACTGATGTTTGGATAATTGATTCAGGAGCAACATGGCATATGACTCCTCGAAGAGATTGGTTTTACACTTATCAACCTATCTCAGAAGGATCCGTGTTCATGGGAAATGATTACGCCTTAAAAATTGTTGGTGTAGGTACTGTCAAAATAAAAATGTATGATGGTACAATTCACACAATTCAAGAGGTACGACATGTGAAAGGTTTGAAGAAAAATTTATTGTCTATTGGACAGTTAGATGATCTCAGTTGCAAGACCCATGTTGAAGGTGGGATCTTTAAGGTGGTGAGAGGTGCTCTAGTAGTGATGAAGGCAGAGAAGCTATCTGCAAATCTATACATTCTTATGGGAGAGACATTGCAAGAAGGTGATGTGTCAATTGCATCAACTAGTCAAGAAAACTCAACGACAATGTGGCATCGCAGATTAGGCCACATGTCAGAACGAGGCTTGAAAATTCTTGCAGAACGCGATCTCTTACCCGGGCTCAAATCAATAAGTCTACCTTTCTGTGAGCATTGTGTGGTAAGCAAACAAAATAGGTTGAAGTTTGATAGATCAACTACTAAGAGCAAACACATACTTGACTTGATTCATTCTGATGTGTGGGAGTCACCACAAATGTCCCTAGGAGGAGCAAAATATTTTGTATCATTCATTGATGATTACTCCAGAAGATTGTGGGTATACCCAATCAAGAAGAAGTCAGATGTGTTTTCAATATTCAAGCAATTCAAAGCACTAATTGAGCTTGAAACTGAAAAGAAGATTAAGTGCTTGAGGACAGACAATGGAGGAGAATATACAGACGGTGATTTTTTGTCGTTTTGCAAGGAAGAGGGTATAATGAGACAATTTACAGTTGCTCATACGCCTCAGTTGAATGGTGTAGCAGAGCGGATGAATAGAACTCTCCTAGAAAGGACTAGAGCTATGTTACGAACTGCAGAATTAGCCAAGTCATTCTGGGCAGAAGTCGTGAAAACTGCCTGTTATGTGATAAAGAGATCGCCATCAAGTGCAATTGGTTTAAAGACTCCGATGGAGATGTGGAAAGGAAAGCCAGCTGAGTATTCTACTCTACATGTAGTTGGATGTCCCGTGTACGTGATGTACAACTCCCAAGAAAGAACTAAGCTAGATCCAAAATATAGGAAATGCATATTCTTGGGCTACGCTGACGGTGTCAAGGGGTATCGCCTGTGGGATCCCACTTCCCATAAGGTTATTGTCAGCAGAGATGTAATCTTTGCAGAGGATGAACTGCAAAGGGAGCAGGAAAATGATAACACTTCTAAAGATAACACTATTGTTCATATAGATGGAAAGTCTGTTGAAAATGACTCTTTTGAAGCAGAACCAGAGCACGAGGTACAAGAACTAGATGAACCTGATGGTGTTGAAGTTCGACGATAAACACGTCAGAAAAGGAAACCAAATTGGCAATCATACTATGTTATGGCAAGCCATGATGCATATTGTCTTCTAACCGAAGATGGAGAACCATCAACCTTTCAAGAGGCTGTGAGTTGCTCAAATGATTCTTTGTGGATGGTAGCAATGCAGGAAGAAATGGAAGCCTTACATAGAAATAAGACATGGGATCTTGTTGTACTTCCTGAAGGTCGGAAATCCATCGGCAACAAATGGGTCTATAAGATTAAGCGTGATGGTAATGATCAAGTGGAAAGATATCGTGCAAGATTAGTG
Source organism: Vicia faba (assembly GCA_948472305.1). Classification (NCBI taxonomy): domain Eukaryota; kingdom Viridiplantae; phylum Streptophyta; class Magnoliopsida; order Fabales; family Fabaceae; genus Vicia; species Vicia faba. Next base: position 133,031,588 of record OX451740.1, on the reverse strand, counting down.
GTTAAAGGGTATGCTCAAAAGGAAGGAATTGATTTCAATGAAATATTTTCTCCGGTGGTTAGACTTACCACTATCAGGGTAGTGTTAGCTATGTGTGTTGTTTATGATTTACATCTTGAACAATTGGATGTAAAGACTGTTTTTCTTCATGGAGAACTTGAAGAAGAAATATATATGCTCCAACCAGAAGGTTTTGAAGAAAAAGGAAAAGAAAACTTGGTTTGCAGGTTGACCAAATCTCTGTACGGTTTAAAGCAGGCGCCGAGGTGTTGGTACAAGAGATTTGATTCTTTCATTATTAGCCTTGGATACAACAGGTTGATCTCAGATCATTGTACATATTACAAGAGGTTTGAGGAAAATGCTTTCATCATTTTGTTGTTGTATGTGGATGACATGTTGGTGGTAGGCCCCAACAAAGATCAAGTCCAAGAATTGAAGGCACAATTGGCTAGGGAGTTTGATATGAAGGATTTGGGACCAGCAAACAAGATTTTAGGGATGCAAATTCACCGAGATAGAAAAGATAGGAAGATTTGGCTTTCTCAAAGAAATTATCTACGAAAAGTTTTGCGGCGCTTCAACATGCAAGACTGTAAGTCAATATCTACCCCACTTCCTATCAAGTATAAATTATCCTCAAGTATGAATCCTAGCAATGAAGCGGAGAGGATGGAAATGTCTCGAGTACCCTATGCATCAGCGGTGGGAAGCCTTATGTATGCCATGATATGTACAAGGCCAGACATTGCACATGCAGTGGGAGCGGTCAGTCGGTTTATGGCAGATCCTGGTAAAGAGCATTGGAATGTTGTGAAGAGGATTCTGAGATACATTAAAGGAGCCTCAGATGTTGCGTTATGTTTTGGAGGATTGGAGTTTGGTGTCAGAGGATATGTTGATTCAGATTATGCAAGTGATCTTGACAAAAGAAAATCTACTACAGGCTATGTGTTTACAATTGCAGGAGGAGCAGTAAGCTGGTTATCCAAATTGCAGACTGTTGTAACTCTATCTACTACAGAAGCTGAGTATATGGCAGCTACCCAAGCATGCAAGGAAGCTATATGGATTCAAAGGTTATTGGAAGAGCTCGGATACAAACAACCAAAAATTATTGTGTATTGTGACAATCAAAGTGCCTTGCACATTGCAAGAAATCCAGCTTTTCATTCCAAGACAAAGCACATAGGAGTTCAATACCATTTCGTTCGCGAAGTAGTAGAGGAAGGGAGTGTGGACATGCAAAAGATTCACACAAAATACAACCTAGCAGATGTTATGACAAAGCCGATCAACGCTGACAAGTTTTATTGGTGCAATTCTTCTTATGGCCTATCTAAAACGTAGCAACATGGAATTAACAAGGGATGCAAATTTTTTGAAAGCAAACAAAATTACTTTAAGTGGGAGATTGTGAGGACATAAAGTAATCTTTATTTTGTAGAAGAATTCAATGCATTATAAGTCATTGATTTCTATGATGTAGAGAAGATTACGTAGAATCCAATAATAAGTATCTACTTATAATAGTATATGAAACTATTATATATAGAGTAATCATATTGTAATTCATAATCATCCTAATCATCCTAATCATCCAGGAGTTTGCTACAATTGTGTTTCTTCTTATTCCTACACTTAACTCTCAAATTTTACTTGTGCTATTGTTATTATTATTTCATATTATTCTGATACCCAACATCTTTTATAATATACCTAGTATTTTTTTCATTTATTACATATATCTGTTTCAAGTGTTTAACAAAGAAACATCCACATCTTAGTGGTTGGGTGAAACATCCACATCTTAGTGGTTGGGCGCCTCTTTCAAAAGCTAAGGGTCTTGAATTCAAATTTTGTTGGGACCATTTTTAAAAAAATTGGCTTTAACCATAACACACAATCAATAAAATAATACAATAAAATTTCAATAATTATAAATTAAAAAATATATAAAAAATGACGTGGATAAAATATTATATGTCAACTCAACTAAAATTGGGTCACGTCACTGCAAATAAGCACCAAATTGAATGGGAGGCTAAATTCAAACACAAAAATTGAAAAAGGAACTAAATTAGTAATTTTAAAAGTGGGGGATCAAAATCAACAAAAAGGTTAAATGGGGGGATCAAAGTTGTAATTAAGCCAAATACTTTTATGAGATTTCAGAGTCGGTGAATTGGGAAAACCTTTGTCAATGTGTTCAAAATATGATGTACTCTTTGTTGTTGAACTGTCACCCGGTGTAGGTTTCACCTTCTTATGTGCTCCTTTGGTTTTTATCGGTTGAAAAGGTGGTTTCAAGTCGGCGGTCTCCAGGAATGCAATCTTCCTCAATTCCTTTTTTATATGGAGTTTTTTATTGTCATCGGCTTTCATAAATTTTTCTTGTATCGCTTCCCATTAAGCCAGGATAGATATATTCGATTTACCATCTTTCATAACACCATCATCTTCAAAACTGAGCCTCTTCCAATGATTGCAGACCTCATCCATTCGTATCGGGCAATCAAGTTTAACCTTCTTAGATATGACACAAGTACATTGGAGACCATGTGTTTTCTCAAGTATGCAACCACACTTTGAGCTATCAGAACCTACATTAGAAGCTCGTTTGGCTTCGTAAAAAATATAATTCATAGTTGATCGAGATATGTTGCCAACCAACTGAGAATATAAAGTGTTTTCTTTGAATCTATATTCCAACACTGTGATACTACAATCAAATGATGTTTGTATCTCATTATGCTGGTTTAATATCATTTGGTTCACAGATTCCCAATCCACACACAAATCATCCTTGCTATTTTCCAACCAATTCTTCAGACAAGCATGAGCATAATCAACCCAGTTTGTTGTTATATTTCCAAGGTGCATAACCTGATCAGTCCAAGCACAAACAATTTTTTTCCTTTAACTGGTCCAAAATTGTACTTTTAACATATTTCAGTAAATCAGGATATTTCGCGCACACCTTCCTGAAATGTATAACAACATCAATATGTAGCTCTTTTGTAGATGCATTTATTATAGTAATCCATGCATCCATAATTTCCTCCACTGCGGGTTTAACATGACTTCTCACATTCTTAGTAATGTGATACCTACATAGTAATGCATAAGAAGTGGGAAATATTATTGCAACTGAATTCGTTAATATGGTATCTCGATCGGTAACAATGACTTTCAGCATATCTTCTTTGTCCTTCAATATTGACCGACAGACCTCTAAAGCTCGTGCAAAATTGTCCTTTTTTTTCGCACTCTAGAAATGCAAAACCAACAGAAAATATCTTCTCAGTCGACGTAACACTAATAATTTCCAACAATGGAAGCATATATATGTTGGTCTTATATGTTGAATCAATTATAAGCATAGTGGGAAACATATTGAACAACTTAATGGAATCGGGATGAGTCCAAAATGTATCTCATACTGTTACTACATCCTCACATCTCCGGTGCCGAGAAACGTAATTGTTATCATATAGAAGAAGTTTCAAGAGGTGTTTCATTTCAGTTCGATCCCCCCTAAATGCTAATTTGGTTTGATAGCGCCTATTATAAACTTGCTTGACATTTAAGATCTTTTTGGATCTTTTGCACTTCAAGGTTCCAAGTATGTTTTTGGGAGGTACCAAATTCAATGTCATGTCGGAAACACATTCCTTCTTTTTCGCCAAGAGCCGATATGCACTTGGATGACCAGCTAAGTTTGCACATAAATCATGATTATGCAAACCACATATCACATTAAAACTTCATTTATTATTTTCCAACTGATAACCATGCAACTTAAATGGACATTCACACTTTCTTGAACCAGTATCATCTCGTTTCAAATTTCGGATAGGACGTCTATATTTTCCACTTCTTTCACATGTCAATGTCCCAAATGCACATCTTTTATCTGAACTATTATTGGACCTTCCGATCACAACACCAAACCCTAGTTTGGTGGCCTGTGTACGAGTCTACTACAACATGTCATCATAAAATTCACACTCTTGTTCATTTTCAAAATGGTTTTGAATATCTACGCCTTAACTAAGAGAGGTGAAAAAATTTGGGACACAATAGATTTGGGTAACATCGAGATGCACCATACCTAGCGTAAAAAAATCATTTAACTAACAAACATCCATAGCAACGAATAAAGTGCTGGAAAATAAGTACAGACAGAAAACCATAAATGTATATCCGGTTCAGTTTCTTGCATACCCTGAAGTATATTTTTGGTATTAACATGACTTTTTTTCCATGAAAAACCAGATTGATGTGATGAATGTGAGTTGAAATCAAGGAACTTTACCTTAAATTCCGCTTCCTTTAGCTCCTTTTGATTTGAAGAACCTCAAGAATGAAAATTTGGAGTGAAAAACTTGATTGAGAATAGAAGGGTTTTTGGAAAGGGTTATGGAAAATTTTGGAAATGAAGGTGATCACCCTGGTTCATGCTAGTTGTTGTTTTAAGCAATTTGACTTTTGATTTTTCCAGAAATACATATCCAGTTATATTTGATATGCAAAAGGTGGCAGAATTTTTAATTTCCCACACTAATTAACCGGTGTTGCATTTCTAATTCCCTATTGTAGATGCATCTCCGAGAATAATTAAATTTTAACAAAAAAAATGTGCGTCCCAGAAATACAATTCAAGAAACGCAGGGACTAATTAGAATTTTCATATCATAAAGTTATTTTCAAATACATAAGGTGGAATAAGAAATCCTCAAATACTATTATGTGTTTGTCACCCTTCTCTAAATATCTTGTTGTCACCTCCTTTCATGAACCTCATTGCTATTGCTTCCAACAATGAGGGTGGAAAGAGTAAGTTGCTAAAATACCATCCTACAATTTTATATTCAAGCTTGAGTAAAAACTAGGTGTTATTATTTTTAAATTTTTACAATTTCTTTCGACTATTGAATTATTTATTAACATTTTTCTCGAATCAATTAAATTAGGGAATTTTACCCTTATATAATAAAAAACACTTTTGAAAATTCAAAAATACCGTTCAGATGTGCACATTCGAACGCACTCCATATTTAGTTTCAGAAATTTTCGGATATACATATCTGAAGTATCTCAATATTTCATTTCCAGAGGTTTTCGGGCATATCCGAAATATTTTAACATTTGTATCAATTTGAATTAATGTGTATCAATTGTATTAATTGATATATTGTATAACAAAATAAAATGTAACTAAATGATTTCGGTGTTCTAGATCTTGCATTCTTGCGCCTCTGGCCTTTAAGCAACATAACATAACAAAACTCAGTTTTCTGAAAAATCGACTCTGAATTAAAATTTTACCATGTTAACTCATCTGAAAAAAATCAGGGATCAAAATCCCCCTATTTTGGGACAAAAAAATTCTTGTTTTTCTATTTTATTCTATTTATTCAACGTATACAAAAGATAATACTATATTAATGATTAAACAATAATAAAATAAAATAATAGTAATTCTATATTATTTTCTTGAGAAGATACGAAATTAAAAATATTAAATAAAATGAATAAATATGGAACGTTTGTTTGAAGTTTAATAATTATATTTTTGGAAATATGAAATATATGGGTTGAAAATGGTTGTCCTTATGTTTATTACAAGGCCTAAAAAAAATTATTTTAAAAAATAAAAGTTCTTTTTGAATGAAATAAAGTCTTTAGTTTCTATAATTCTCATGATTTTATTATAGAGAATGAAATAAATGTTCATCCTCGTGAAATTTCACATAATTTTTAAAAAGAACATGGAACATCGAATTATAAACACAATTTTAGAAAAATACCGGAAAATTAATCTTTATTTTTATTTTCAGATAACTTATTCTTGAAAATCTTTTATAAATCCTTGAAATAAACACCTATATGTATAAAAAAAAACCCTAAACCCAAACTCCAACAATAAAACCGCCACACTTAGTCAAGACTGACTATCACCGTCAATGTCGGGACGAATTGGAGTAGATTCCTGTGTATGCAGGACCAAGGACCATCGCCAAACTTGGGATGAATTCAAGTAGTTTTTCCCTTGTATGCTGGATCACATCACGCGCTTTCTCACATTTAAATCTCAGTCATACTATTAATCTGATATAGTGGTTATGGAGGCGTGCAATGCAAGTAAGATTAGTTAATCTGATAATAGGGACATGGAAGTACACGTTTAAACTAATCTCAGTTCAGCATTGATTATTTTTACTCATTAACGGCAATAACCAACTACACAGATAGAGACAGATTAGCATTTATTATTGCTAATCACAAATTGAATTTTTCTATTTTTTGTATTGATCATTTGCTTATAGGCCTGTTTTAAGTTTTTGATTGATTCTGCACAATAGGTCAGTTTAATGAGCATTTAAATATGTAGACATTTCCCTCTCTGAACAAGTCTTCTCTAATCCAGGTGAACTTTCAAGTCCAACTCGCCTAAACTATTTTTTGCAAAAAACGGAAAGATGCAGACATTGCAAACAATATAGGAATACTCATAACAAAGGAACGAGAATAAATTAATAAATGGGACTTTGTTCATCAATTTAAAACAATCTGGAGTATCTTACAAGTGGTGATTCATTCAACGTAGACGAAAGAGTTGCATTCTTTTATACAATGGAAACAACCATGGACGAACAACAACACAAATACAAGATGCAAAATAATTAGTTCAAGGGAGATAACATGCATACAGATCAAAAGAAATCAATATCTAAATAGTTACCAGAAGGCTTCACACCAGGTGCTTTCTTCTCGGCTATCAGTGCTTCTTTCATGGCCTGTCTTGGCACTTCCGGAGGAGTTGCACAACGGATCAGCGCCCAGTTAATATTTTGAAAGAATGGATGTTGTTTTATCTCTGTAGCTCCGCGTCTATACGCAAGACGGTGTTGAGGCTCTTTCACAAGTAGACCCCTAATTAAGTCCCTAGCAGCAAAGCTAACACTAGGGGATTCAGGAAATCTTAAGGGCTGCCCAACTACATTAAATAGAGTCGCTCGATTTGCTGAACCTTTGAATGGTGTTCTACCAAACAAAAGCTCGTATAAGAATATACCGAATGTCCACCAGTCTACAGCACTGCCGTGACCTTCGCCTTTGATGATTTCGGGTGCCAAGTACTCGTGCGTGCCAACAAAGGACATTGATCGGGCATTTGTGGGCTCGGCCATGAGCTCAGGGAGAGGTGTCACCTGATTGTGCACGTCATTCTTAGGTTTCAACTTCTTTTCTTTCTTCTTGGATTTGCCTGATAGAAAACGCGGCGTGAAGCATGACGGTTTGATGCAGTCTGGCTGGATTACACAAGTTGGTTCAATGCAAGCGGGCTGAATGCAGTATCCTGAGCTTTTAGTCTCCAAGCTGGTGTTTGATGACTTTACCAGAGTTGGACTGACGGCACATCTTAGAGAGAGATCGAAATCTGATAGCATGATGTGACCATCTTCTCTCACCAACACATTCTCAGGTTTGAGGTCTCTGTAGATGATCCCAAGCATGTGCAAGTACTCTAAAGCAAGGAGAACTTCTGCCACATAAAACCTGCACAGTAGGCATTAACCAAATGACAAAAATGCTTAGTTGTACTGTCTTTCATACTTCTCAAAACATTCAACCAAAAAATAAAAATCAAGCATCCATGCTAAAGCGCGGGTCTGCTAAACATGTTATTAAGAGCTATATGTTGATCATTCATATATATTTGTCTTCTAGATAGGACTGAAGATAAGAGGAGTGACAAATTAATTGATATTGGATTCTTTTTAGCTGTAAATCAAGTGCAGAAGTAATTGGCAAAAAACAGCAAATACTAATTATTCACATAAGTAGAGAATAAATACTGATATTGCTTACATATCTCGAGATTTGTAAAGGCCATTAACAAGGATCTGTATATGGAAGAGATCCAAGTGACATGGCATTCATCAGAATTGAAGTGAAAAGTGACAAGAAAATGGGGAACTGTAAGACCACTAAGCAATAACAGAGTGTATTAAATTCATTTAGAATGTGAAAGCCGCATAAAATACAATTAGTGGAAAATGACATAATGGTTTGTGATGGTCCTTGATGCATAATTGATGGAAAGTACACCATGACAGTCTAGAAATTCATTTACACAGGGGAGAAAAAGTAAACGCTAACCTTGCAGCATGTTCTGAAAAATACTTCCCAGGTTGTCTTTGCCTGAGTGCATGGAGATCCCCACCAGGACAAAACTCCATAACCAAGCAAGAGAATGATTCCGTCTCAAAGTGTGTGTACAATGACGGTAGAAATGGATGATCTAGAGACTGCAATATCTCCCTCTCTGTCTGTGCTCTCGGAAGCTTCTTGCGACTTGACAATTCTGTCTTGTTCATTACTTTCATAGCAAAACAAGTCCTCGTGCTACTTAACTCTGCTAGATATACACTTCCTATGTCTCCACATCCCAATTTCTTCAACAACCTAAAATGTCTCATTTCCAATCCACCATCCCGAACTCGGATCGCTTGAATTGCTTCCCATCTTACATCATTTGCTTTATGTGGTTTATACAAAGAACTGCTCAAACTACTGATGCTGCTCTCATCACTAACATCACTTCCGGTACTCCCTCTACATATGCTCGTCTTCCTGCTCTCACATGAATTACTAACCTCTCCACTTTCAACTGACTTATCGACACTAACACATTCATTGATTCCGGTGTTGGTGAAACTTTCTTTTGCTTCTGAATAAACAGTGGCAGAATATAAACTATTCTGAGGACTTGAGCAAAATGTAATCTCAGAGTTTTTCTGATCAACAACTTGTTTCGACGAACCTAATATGTCATTATCAGATTCTAATATGTCATCAGAATTGTATTTCGTGGAACCTTTGCTGATGCACAATTTTGTTTCAATTGTGGAAATATTATTTGCCAAACAACTTTCAAAAGTTTCAATATCATCAGATTTACCATTACGCTTATAATATTGCTTCTCCATTTTAGTTGAAACTTGATGATCCACATTGTTAGCCTCTTGATAGATATCATTCATCCTTCCTTGATTATGATGATTGGAAGAAGGCTCTTGATCTCTAGATGCCCGTAAAGGCAGCCGAGAAGAATGGGGGATCCCAGATGTCGAAGGTGGATTGTGATCTATCCCAGAAACTGAATTCTGAACTTCTGGTAAAGATTCAACTCCATCAACAGGCAACTCCATCAAGAAATTCTTAATAAGCCGCAAAATCCAAATCAGCTAAGAAAATTACTGAGAACTACTTATAAAAATAAAAAAAAACTGCTCCTAAACAGCTACAGAATCTCATGAAAACAACTACAAAAAACAGTAACAAGAATATGTCAGAAAATTTCCCAAAAAAAAATCTTCATTGGAGATAAAATCACCTAACACTCATCCAATTAAACATAACCCATTTGACAGAAAGCGATTGAAACACCAAATTAAGATAAAAAATAAAATAAAAAAACAAACCCCACTAACCCAAAACAAAATAATTCAAAAAAGCAATTAAAAAAAAAAGGTTTCAGATGACAAAGTTCCAATCTTTCAACAAACTTACCAAACCACCAGAGTATAGAGAAACAAAAGAAAAACTTAAAATTTTTCACACCCTCTAGTGTTTCTTTATTCCAAAAACTGTAACAACACTCCAAGTTAAAGTTTTTAGCTTTAATTATTCTTGAGAAGACAAGTTAAGCTATCTCTTTGATTATACTACAAGAACAAAGAAAGGAAGCAAAAGGGTATGGTAAGAGACATACCTGATTAACGGGGAAAATTGGCAATGCATTTGAAGAGAAAGAAAGGTTCTTTCATGGCTAAGAAAAAAAGTTGTATGTGCCGGAAAGTGATGTTACTTTGATTTGGCTTTCTGCAATTCTCAAGAGCCCTCAGATCCGATCGAGAAAAAAAAAAGAAGGGACAAAACAAAAAACAAGAACAATAGTAATATAAAAATACTATGTTGTTGGTTTTGTGTTAGGGAAATGGGAATTGAAGAAAACGAAGGCTAGTTGAGAAGCAAAGGCAATAGAAATAATAAAAAAGTGCAGTGATTTAGTCTAAAAAAATGAATCTCGCCGAGTTTCGTGTTCTTGTTTCCCCCAAAAGTTTAATGCTTTTTTGAGTCCACAAAAGGGAAGTGAAACCAAACGGGTCATGGGTATTCACGACCCACCAGCACGCGGAACTTTTTTTTTTTCCCTTCTTTTGACAGATGTTTAACTAATGAGGAGGGGTTTTGAGAAAAAAACAGAACATATTTTTAATTTATTAAATATTTTTTACTCAGGGTTGGAAAATACTTATGCATTTTAAGGAAATGTCGTTGCCATCGTTGTGCTTCTACAAATTTTATTGTCGTATATATCTATTTTAGATCACCAGGATTATTCGTGGGAATTAAAGTTATACGATCTCACCACAGTATTGTCGCTGATGATTTTAATGTTGGTTAAATTTAAATCTGTATTTGGTAGTGTAAAAAAATAGATTCTCTTTGGACAGTGGAAAATTTATTTCTTAGGAACTTAGTAATAGTTAATGTTATAACATTTAATATTTTATCTTGTGATCTTTATATAAATCACTTTGTATTCATATTAAAAGTTAGTTGGACATTTTATAAAAGAAAGTAAGTTTAAAGTCCACTCCCATTTTCTCCTCAAATTGGTATCAGAGCGCATGGCAAATATGGTAGGTCAAATGTCACTGTCACGACTATCAAAGTCGAATCATGAGAACTGGAGTATCCAAATGATGGCGCTTCTGGGATCGTTATATGTATGAGAAGTAACTAACGATGGGTTTGAAGAACCATCAAATATGACGGTAAACACAGTTGTTCAGAACAAGGCGTTGAAAGAAGCGCGAGCAAAGGACAAAACAGTATTGTACATGCTGTTCAGAGCAGTCGACGAATCAGTTTTCAAAAAGATTGTTGGTTCGACTACGTCGAAGGAAGCGTGGGACGCACTAGAGAAGGCTTTCAAAGGAGCAGATAGAGTCAAGCAAGTTCGCTTGCAGACTATTCGAGGAGAAATGGAGAGAATGAAGATGAAGGAGACAGAGTCCGTGTCAGACTACATCACTCGTGTGCAGACGGTGGCAAATCAACTTAATCGAAATGGAGAAGCAATGACTGATGCTCGTATTGTCGAAAAGATTCTGAGATCTTTGACAAATAAGTTCGAAAATATAGTATGCACAATAGAAGAGGCGAATGATCTTTCGACAATTACTATCAAAGAAGTCGCTAGTTCACTTGAGGCACATGAACAACGCAAAATAAAGAAGAAAAAGGAGACACTTGAGGATGCATAACCCAACAGAGACGAAAATGAACTTTTCTCTCAAAATTGGCGTGGGAGAGGACATGGTCGTAGAGGACGTAATGGTGGTCGAAGTTACCAAAATAACAACTTCGACAGAGGACCGTCAAGCCAACAAAACTGGCGTGGCAGAGGACGTGGCCAGAAAGGTGGTAGGTCGAATTACAACAGTATCGAATGTTACAAATGTAACAAACAGGAGCACTATGCGAAATATTGTAACTCCTATAGTTACTACAATTGTGGTAAAGTGGGACATCTTGCAAAAGATTGTCGACTCAGAAGAAAGATAGAAGAAACAACAAATCTTACCCTAGAAACAGAATCAAATGAAGAATTTCTGTTAATGACTCAAAAGGAAGCAGATACAGAAAATGACATTATGTGGTACCTGGACTCGGGAGCAAGTAACCATATGTGTGGTTATAAGCACTTGTTCAAAGAAATAAAGAAAATTGAGGATGGTCATGTTTCCTTTGGAGATGTGTTGAAAGTAAGGGTCGAAAGAAAAGGAACAATCGATTTCTTGCAGAAGGATGATTTGATAGGATTAATCTAAGATGTGTACTATGTACCAAACCTCAAAGTAAATATTTTGAGTCTGGGACAACTCACAGAAAAGGGCTATTTGATACTCATGGAAGATCGAAGTTTTCACTTAAAAGACAAGTCAGTACGTCTGGTTGCTCAAGTCGAAATGGGGAGAAATCGAATGTACAAGTTGAATTTAAGAAGCATTCGAGAAAAGTATTTGCAAGTCAATGTCGAAGACCAAGCATCCCTGTGGCATCTATGTTTTGGTCATCTACATCAGGCTGGACTAAGGAGGTTAGCAAAGAAAAATAAGGTGCATGGACTGCCAGACGTAGAATTCGAAGGAAAGTTCTGTGAAGAATGTGTGTTTGGAAAATTACACATTGTTGATTTCTCAAGGAAAACTTGGGTGTATTTTCTGAAAGAAAAGTCAGAAGCCTTCGAAGTATTCAAGAAGTTTAAGATAATGGTGGAGAAAGCAACAGACAGAAACATCAAAGCTCTTCGATCAGACAGAGGTGGGGAGTATACTTCGACAACCTTTATGAAGTACTGTGAAGAGCAAGGCATAAGCAGATTTCTGACTGCAGTATACTCACCTCAACAAAATGGTGTGGCGGAAAGAAAGAATTGAACAGTCCTCGACATGGTTCGACCAATGCTTATGAGAAGCTTTAGCAATTGTCGTAAGGGACTAAGACCGTTTTACCAAAGGCAACGTCGAAGGATCATCGAGGGACTACAATCTTTTTTATCGAGGTTCTTTGCTAAAGCGTCCCACATTCAAGGGACATGAATATTTATTCGTAGGTAACAAGTGAGATTACCCTAGAAGTGCGCGTGTGAAAAGTGTTTTGAATGCATGCATTTTTGTCTCTGAGATTAGGGTTCTCTAAGATTGATTTTATCTTACCATACACATCCTAATTACTAACAATTATATTAAAAGTGATAAATTGTGGAAATTAAAATCCTACGCTATTACATCATTTTGGGATTGGGGTACAAATTTACAAATGAGGAGGTAAAAGAAAATAAAACCTAATTTTATTATTACAACCATATTGAATGAATAAATAATATACAAGAATGTTAAGATAATAAAGATAATGTAAAAAATAAAATTGTTTTTTTTAAACTTTTATGTATTGACACATGCACGTATGCATTGATACGAAAACTTTTACGCATTGACGCGTGCACTTATGCATCAATACATATCACTCCTTGTTCTTGAAATTCAAAACCAACTCAGTATGATTTGACACATAAAGGTTTGTGTTGACTCATAACCTGTTTTGCATCGACACATACACTTATGCATCGACACATATCATTTCTTGCTCCTAGAAATCAAAACCAACTCAGTATGAGTCGACACATAATGGTTTGTATCGACACATTTCTGTTTTGCATCGACTCATTCGTGTTTTGTATCGACTCGTAACTTGTTTTTGTACCTAATATGTGTTGAAACATAGAGATATGCGTCGAATCATAACCTATTTTGTACCATATATGTGTCGACTCATAGATATATGCATTGACTCATACTGTTGTTTTTTTACTTCTAACATTATTTCGTCACACATATAAGTTAGTTCTTAACACATGGTTAGTGAAAATGAAAAGTAAGCATACAGTTAGCTTCATGATTATGATATATACATTTTATCTTCACAAATGAACCACTAATGATGCTTGTATGAAGAGCTCAAAGTCAAGAACACTTACCTTGAAACTAAAATTTGTGTTTTGAGTTTGAGTTGTTGTATTGTCTTGGAGAAGTCAAGTTGGAGGTGGATGTTTTTGAGTTTAGAAAATAGTGATGTTACAGAAGTTATTTTTGTGTTTGAAAAACTCCTATATGATGTATGTGAAGTGTTTGGATAATTTATTTAGGGGAAAACTTGCAAGGTTGAACAGTGGGTTGAGGTTTTTTTCTGTTTCTCATTTTTTGTTTTGTGAATGAAAGTAGATGAGCAGAGTTTACAAAGAATTCTGTTAAGTTTTTCCAAATCTTCTTTTTTTCTCTTCCCTCTTTTCTCTCAAAAAAACCTCTCCTTTGTGTGTTGTGAAGCGGCTTATTTATAGATGAAATTGACTGAAATTTGGGAGGGTAATAGATAAGTTTTTGAACTGTTTGGGTACACTATTTTATTGCTTTTTAGATGCAGCTCTTATGTGCTAAGTTTATGCAAATATGGGACTGATATGATGCAGATTTTTCAGGGCAGCATTGCAGGTTTAGGAGCAGGTTTTGACAGTTTTCTTGGCATTACTATACAAGTTTTGGATAGTAAGATATGTAGCATGATACAGGTCTGGTTTTGTGGGCAAATTTATGCAACTTGTAACAAAGACAAGGCATATTTGTGGACAACATAGTGTCAAAGTTTGAAGATTGAGACAAAGGGAAAAGTTAAAACAAGATAGAGCTTTGTAACTTGCAATTTTAACTTAAAAATGCAACCTTGTTGTTTACTTGAAAACTTGTAACAACTTGAATTATCTTGAATTATGGTGAAAAGATGTCATGAAGTAATGAAATTAACATGTATAAAAAACACTTAGAAAAATTTCTACGTCTTGCAAAGTTTGACTTTTCAAAATGATTTTTGACTTTCTTGATTTCTTGATGATCAAATTTCATATTTTAAATGTCTTGATGAAATGTGATCTTTGAAACTCAAATTTGATCAAAAAGTCAAAGTTTGACTTTTCAATGTACAATTGACTTTTTTCACTAGTTGACCAAATTTCATCTATCAATCAACTGGTCTCGGGAGATGAATTGAAATATGTGATTAGGTCAAAATGATGTACTTAAATTCTTGAGATCATGTTTCAAACCAATAAGTCATGTATTGGGTCAAAAGTCAAAGATTGACCATTCTTAGTCAAAACCATAATTTTGACCATTTTTCTCTTTTGATGATTTGAACAATTTTCTTGAAGAATTGTGATTCAATCTTGATCAAATGATACATATGACTTCAAAATGTTGATATTGGTCCAAAATCTTGAAGTTTGACTGTAGGTTGACCATAGTTGACTTTTTTCCAATACAACTAATTTTAGGCCGTCTGATCAATTGACTGAGCAATTTTGTGATCCAAGACTTGAAACTTGACAGAAGAAATCTTGAGGGTCCATAATGATCCATGAAAGTTATTTGAAATATTAGAAGTCCAACTGTCTTTGTGCAAACTCAAACCCTAATTTGAGGCATCATTGTTGAGAAGATGGCTTGACCTAGTCAATACTTGTGCAAGCTTGAATCGTTGAAGATCTTTGTGAGAAATATCTTGAGAAAAGGGAGGGAAAATTTTAGGGTACAACAGCTTCCATTGTTCAATCTTCTTAAATCTGAAGAGTTAGATTGGCATGTCCGCCATTCGTGACTCGAAGGTGGAAGATGATTGAACACTTAAGTGCCCAGAAACTTGCACTCGCTTGTGCATGAGATGAACTGTTTGTTGATTATCGGGAATGGGCATATAGATGCCATTTAGAGACATGATGGAGAGTTGTCAGAGATGGGCTTATAGATGCCATCCAAAGGTGATTGTTGATAGAAATTAGACTAAGTCTAAGCTTGAATGTAACTGAGAGAAGTATCAGAATAAATCTTTGGCCGATTTAATTAGTCGAAAGATGTAGTGGAATGAGTATCAGAATAACATCCATAGTTGGATCGTATATGACTCGTATATGAAAGATGTACTGAATGAGTGTCAGAATGACATCCGTATCTGGATCGTATCAGAATTGTATCTGAGAAATGTACTGAATGAGTGTCAGAATGACATCCGTATATGGATCGTATCTGAACTGTATCTGAGAAATGTACTGAATGAGTGTCAGAATGACATCCATATCTGGATCGTATCTGAACTGTATTTGAGAAATGTACTGAATGAGTGTCAGAATAACATCCGTATCTGGGTCGTATCTGAACTGTATTTGAGAACTGTATTGAATGAGTGTCAAAATGACATCCCCATCTGGATCGTATCTGAACTGTATTTTAGAAACATACTGAATGAGTTTCAGAATGATATCCGCATCTGGATCGTATCTGAACTGTATCGAGAAATATACTGAATGAGTGTCAGAATGATATACACATCTAGATCATATCTGAACTGTATCGAGGAGAAAATATGGAATAAGTGTCAGAATGACATCCATCTCTGGATCGTATCTGAATTGTATTTGAAAGAATCTGGAATAAGTATCAGAATATCATCCGTATCTATATCGTATCTAAACCGTTTCTATAGAGAATATAGAATAAATATCAGAATGCCATCCATATCTGGATCGTATATGAACCGTTTCTAGAGAGAATCTGGAATAAGTATCAGAATGTCATCCATATCTGGATCATATCTGAATTGTTTCTAGAGTGAATCTGGAATAAATATCAGAATGTCATCCGTATCTGGATCGTATCTGAACTATTCCTAGAAGAGAATCTTTGGCTGATTGTATTTGACAAATGATAGACTGTTGACGAGATCTACTTGTTCGGGAACCGTTCTGAAAAGATAAAGTTAGTTTCATGCAAGGGCATGATGTATGTAATGTATTGCGTAATGATGCTCTCAGAATGAATGAGAATGCTATATACGTTTCGTATGCATATGCTATGATGTATGAAATGTGAAATGTGGTTTAAGTGTATCTTTGTCTAGGAAAATAAATTCCTGACTACTGCTGGGGAGTTTTACTTATTTGTCTGAAGAAACTCCATTGGGGATGTGTTGATTTCTGTTTGGGGAATTGAGTTCAGGAACTTCGGTTGTCCATTACTCTACTGGGGAATCATAACTTGACCGGGGATCAAAGAAATGGTTAAACGTTCGTCTTGGAGAGGATAGTCGACTGGTATCCGGTTGAAATTCAGGCTTTGCAGCAACTTTCTGGGAGGATGAAGCTAACTATTATGTGGTCGATTTCCAGGCTTCGCAACAACTTAATGGGGAGGATGAAGTTAACTTTTATCTGGTCGATTTCCTGGCTTCGTAATAACTTATTGAAGTTAATTGTTATCTGGTCAGATTCCAGGCTTCGCAACAACTTTCTGAGGTTAACTGTTATCTGGTCGGATTCCAAGCTTCGTAATAACTTTCTGAGGTTAGTTGTTATTTGGTTGAATTCTAGGCTTTGCAGCCACTTCTGAGGTGGGTGAATTTAATTGTTATCTAGTCGGATTTCGTGCTTCACAACAACTTACTGAAGTTAACTGTTATCTGGACGGATTCCAAGCTTCGCAGAAACTTTCTGAGGTTAACTGTTATTTGGTCGAATTCCAGGCTTCGCAACAACTTTCTGAGGCGGATGAAGTTAATTGTTATCTGGTCGGATTCCAGGCTTCACAATAACTTTCTCAGGTTAACTGTTATCTGGTCGGATTCTAGGCTTCGCAATAACTTTATGAGGTTAATTGTTATTTGGTCGGATTCCAGGCTTCACAGCAACTTTCTGAGATTAACTATCATTTGGTCGGATTCCAGGCTTCGCAGTAACTTTCTGAGGCGAATGAAGTTAATTGTTATCTAGTTGGATTCCAAGCTTCACAACAACTTTCTGAGGTGGATGAAGTTAATTATTATCTGGTCGGATTCCAGGCTTCACACCAACTTACTGAAGTTAACTGTTATCTGGTCGGATTCCAGGATTCACAGTAACTTTCTGAAGTTAATTGTTATCTGGTCGGATTCCAGGCTTCGCAGTAACTTTCTGAAGTTAACTGTTATCTAGTCGGATTCCATGCTTCACAACAACTTTATGAGGTGAATGAAGTTAATTGTTATCTGGTCAGATTCCAGGCTTCGCAATAACTTACTGAAGTTAACTGTTATCTGGTCAGATTCCAGGCTTCGCAACAACTTTCTAAAGTTAACCGTTATCTGGTCGGATTCCAGGCTTCGCAACAACTTTATGAAGTTAACTATTATCTGGTTGGATTCCAGGCTTTGCAACAACTTTCTGAGGTGGATAAAGTTAATTGTTATCTGGTCGGATTCAAGGCTTTGCAGCAACTTACTGAAGTTAGTATCAACTCCATTGGGGATAAAGAGGTTTTGTCCGTTGATTTGTAATAGTCTGAGAAAAGACTTGTGTTGAGGAATCTGTAGTTTATTGGGGAAATAAACCCTGTTGAGGAGAATATTTTGAAGACCTTATTGGGGAGATGAATTCTTTTGGGGAGAACTCCACAAGGTTTCTTTTTTCAGTTAAGACCAACTCAGCTAGGGAATGTCAGAATGAATCTGAGTCTTGATTGTATCTGAGGAGATATTGAAAGAGTATCAGAATGACATCCATATCTGGATCATATCTGAACTGTATCTGTAGGAGAGTCTGGAATGAATGTCAGAATAAATATGTATTTAGATTGTATCTGCATTGTATCTAGAAGATGATAAACTACCGACAATTTCCATCCATTTAGGAATTGGTATGATGTATGAGTTTGTTGGGAGAAGATCAAACTCCTCTATCTGCTGGTGAGTTTGACTATGTCATCGGCTGGAGGATGCCCCACTTTTGTTTGAAGATGCTTTTGCGCTTGTCAGAGATAGCCT
This sequence comes from Vicia faba, assembly GCA_948472305.1. NCBI lineage: Eukaryota > Viridiplantae > Streptophyta > Magnoliopsida > Fabales > Fabaceae > Vicia > Vicia faba. The sequence goes on along the minus strand of OX451740.1, from coordinate 133,013,105 downwards.
TGTAGGGGATTGTACCCTTATCTGTGAAGATTAATCTATAGGGATAACCTTATAGACGTGGCTCTGGAGACTTCACTAGGGATCACCTTATGAAAGGGACTTTGTGGGGATTTATCACTGTACATAGTAGTAAGTGTTGTATCACTTCCAGAAAATGTTTGCTTGGTCGTACATGACCCTTTACTGGAATTCATGTTCAATGCCCTAAGTGATTCCGATAGAGACCTGCCTCTGGCTATTCAGAACTTTATGAGAGATTTCATGGAATCTTGACTTGACTGTCACAGGTGAGTCGGACAATAGCATGCCATGCCCCTTGACTATGGAGGGTTTGTCATTGGATTTGAAGTGATTATGTTCATTGAGAAAATTTCCGTTCATTGGATATTCGTCGTGCGAATTTCTCTGTTGTCAAACAATTAGCTATATGCAAACAGCGGTATTCAAACAATGCAAAGTTTATGTTTGTATTGATGTTTTGAAAATGAATTTTTAGAAGATAAAATAACTTTGTAAGAATATGAATTCGACTCATGATTTACAGTAAGCCTTATAGGAGTCAGGATACCTTTTGTAAAAATATGCTTTCAAACTAACCCATGCTTCAGTTAGGACTTTTAAGGGGTTGTAACGTGGTATGGTTCATGGTTTAAGAAACAAAGGATAAGGCTCAAAGTTTATTTGTACCCACCCGTTATTCATGGTGTTCTACAATCCTAAACTCAGTTAGTTGTGCGTTTGAACTCCTATTGAATCTGGAATGATATTTTGGTGATGGTTCGGATAAGTTAAGTTTATTGGAGAAGGCAGTCATTTTTGCAACATTTTTCCGTTGTCGAGGATTTGTAGCGACCTCTTTTTTGATTTATTATCCCTAATTTTTTCCTAACTGTTTTTGTTTTGAGACTACAGTCAGCGGGATGCCCCAGTTTTTCTTAAGTCTTCTTCATAGGTTTTGACTCAGCGGACTTTTCTTTTAAGAGATAATCACTGCCTATTTATGGGGAACCATGACCATCATTTGATTCAGAAAGATGTTTTTGATGTCATTCGTTGTGTACGAAGTGAAAGCTTACGACTGAACGCGTATTTGAATTAACTAAGAAACTACTCTGCGTCGGGTTATGATTAAAGGTTTTAGTTTGTGTGAAAAAGAAAACTCATACTTCTTTGGCTCAAAGGGGTTGACTAGGGATTATCTTCCTTATAACTCCACTATTTAGGGTTTGAAACAACACCTGTACATTGTCAGCAAGGTCTGTCCAAAAGAATACAGTATGAGATTATGGTATTATTTTTGTCATCCTCCCTCTAAAGGCTTAAGGCTTGTAGTCGAGAGTTGAATATCATACAAAAAGAGGTAAAAGCATAATTTTAGTATAGTGAAAATGAATGGATTAACTCAAGAAAAACATATGCAATTCATTAGTGAGAATAACTAAAGACTGACATAAAGATAAGTGTTTAAGCAAACAAAGAAATTACAACTGAAAATTCGAATGAGCGAAAGCGCCTCCGCCTAAATTTATGACTTCAGATGGTGTGTCTTTGAAGGGTGACAAAAAACTCTAGTTGACCATCTTGTGTAAATTCCAACACTCCTTTGTCAATCAGGTCTTGAATCTTGTTCTTCAATGCCCAACAGTGGTTAGTGTCGTGTCCCCGACTGTTGGAGTGGTATGCACACTTTTCATTGTGTTTGTAGCAGGGAGCAAAAGTATTGGGTTTTTGAGAAGGTTCCTTTAATGTAACCAATTTGGCTTCCAACATACGATGCAATGCTTGAGCCAAGGACACGTTGATCTCTGTAAATTTTCTTTTGGGCGTATCTTGCTTACGCTGACCACCCTGTCGTGGTTGGCGAGGTTGTTGTTGGACTTGCAGTGTAGTATCCATTTTAAAAGGTGTTCTCTCGACCAAACCAATTTCTTGTCTTATAAGGAGCAGATTAATGACTTGATCCCCAAGCTTAACTATTAGTTTCACACGGTTGGGTCCTTCTTGATGAAGCTTGTTGACGAGAATTCTCAACTCTTCTTTTCCCAGAGCTAGGTTTTGGATAAGAGCCATCTGACCTACCATCTGACCCATCATCTGGATTTTCATTGTTCCCATTTCACTTTGTAATTGTTCCAACTGGTCATCCATGTTCTCCTCATAATTCTTCTTGGTCATGCTCTTAGTGAGGAGTGCTTTCACTTCTTCTTTCCCCTTGGATAGGTTCAAGAATATTTCTTGAAGCTGAGCATTTTGGGTCTGAAAATCTTGGATAGTCTGCTCGAGAGCCATTTTTACTAACATAAATAGTAAGCGGATGAGAAAACCTGTATGGGGAAAACCTATCATGATATTATGCATGGTATGTGTGTTGTACCCCAAAATTTTCCCTCCCACTTTTACTCAAGACATGCTCCTAGAGGTCCTTAATTGCTCAAGGTTGACAAGGAATTGACCAGACAAATTCTCCTCCTAAGCAATGAACCTCTAATTAGGGTTTCACTTTTCATCAAGATGTATGAGCTCCAAAGGCCTCAAAAGTTTTCCATTGTCCTAATATGCCTTCAAGGTTGTCCATGACAAATTTCATGCCTTACACTACAAGTTTGCTCAGTCAATTGCTCAAGTGTTAGAAAATCAACTGTACTGGGTCAAAAGTCAACTATGGCCCATGTATATTCAAACTCCAAGATTTTTGGTCAACATCAACATTTTGAAGTGACATACATAATTTGATCAAAGGTTGATCATGATTCCTCAAGAAATGCTCCTAATCTATCAAAATTCAAAAATTGCTAAATTAGGATTTCTATTGGAAAAGTCAACTGAACATTGACCAGGCATAACTTTCACATACTTCATCCATTTTTCCCCAACAAAAGCTCATTTTGAAGAGAATATCATTACCTACAACTTATCTTTTGTACTCAAGATCAAGAGATGCACCATTTGAAAGATACAAGCTTGTACATTACAGGTCATTTTTAGAAAGTCAACAAAAGACACTTTTTGCCAAGACCTTTTACATCAAGATAAAGTCTTCAAATGAAAAATTTATCAAAATAGGGATTGAAGTAGACATCTTGGGCTTTCCAAAAAGGCTAAGATCATCATCACGCAATAAAATTTGAGCAAGTTATGGCTTACCCAAGTTAGGAAATTTTGGAAATTTCAAGATTTGTGCATTGAGCAAACTTAAACTTTTAAGTCAATGGATTAATTTCTTGGACTTCAAACATCTTCATAACCTTATGGAATACCTATAAATTCATTCTTACCTTGCCTTGTATTTTTTTGTCTATTTTATTCATATTTATTTTCTTTTTATTCACATAAATACAAGATAAATTATATAAAATAGTGAATGATGGATCATGACACTTGGGCTTTTGGTTTGGATTGATTTTAGGCCCATAAATTCATGCAAGGCTGTCCAGGTTCATCCTCCAAACAAAATGAACAAGAATGGCCATTTTTGGAGTTTTTTCAAATTTGATTTTGGTGTTTAAACCATGGCTTTATGGGATGATTCCTTTCCTTCTTACCTTGTCTCCTCCCTCTCCTATATATATACATCACATATGCAAGCCAAACTCACGCATACCATTTCCTAAGAGAGCCACGCAAAATCACAAAAAAAATTCAAAGTTGTGAAATTTAAATAGCCAATTTCAGCCCTCCTCAGTCCAAACTAAGGATTCAAACTTCTCTCTGAGGCTTCCAGGAACTCAACCCAACCCTCTAGCACACGATTCCAGGCCCAGATCATACAGATCATCATCATCTCGTTTTGGTATTTTTGATAGTCTCAAACTCTCTCTACATGTGATATAAATTGATTCTTTTCACACATTCGTGTCATTATAGTTGTTTGTTGATATTATAACATATTTCATGTGAGTTATAGTGCCATGACCGTAGGTCACCATTGTTAGGTCTTGAGAACATTTAAGCTTTAGTTTCGTTGATACAGGGACTTTCAAGACAAGAGGCCACCACCATTGAACTCGTAGCATACGAAATAAGGGGGGTAGCCTTAATCTCAAGCCTTGATTTTGCTTTTTTTTTGTAGGTTTAAGGTTTTGATGTAGCCGGAGAAGGTGACCGAAGTTTGACTACGACACCCCTGCAATTGGTTGACTCCGGTGGAGTCTACGTGGCAGAACGATACAATCTCACTGGCCCACGAAAGCCAACGTGCGTGTTTTATTATTTAAAAATATATTTGACTTGGTTTTGTATATAATAAAATGCATTGGTTATGATACATGAATTATAAGGCAACTCAGATGGCAAGGCGTATGCGTGCGAAGGGAAATGACCTGGGTTCGAGTCCCAGGTCCAGCATTTTGATTTTTTCTAACATTCTCTTGCAGATTCTATACAACCATGTTACACACGTACACCATAGGCCATTAGATCCATGCCTCCCAAATGTCAATACAGCCAGATCCAAACGCATTAAGCATGCATCCCTATCATGGACACTCAGGGGATCCTCACACTGGATCCATACAGTTTCTGGGCCAGCTTAGTATGGGCCTAGCAAATTTTCAATCCTCACCCCCCATTCTGCTTTTGCATATCCAGGCCCAATTCATTTCATTTTCTATTTTTTTTCTTATTTAAGTATTTCCTAGGCTTTTCTTTTAATCATTTTTTTAATAAATCATAAAATCAAAAAATAATAATCATAGACTTAGGAATTTTTCCAATTAATTTTAATTTAATTTAATTAATTATTTTTATTTTATTTTATCAATTTAAAATCAACTAGACTTAGGTTTATTAAATTCAAATATTTTCTTAATAAAAACACAAAAATATTAGAATTAGGTTTAATTTCATTTAATATTTATTTTCTTAATTAAACTTAGATTTAGTTTAATTATTTTTCTTAATAAAAAATAAGCAAAACCAAAAAAAGATTTTCTTGATTACTTAGAAATTTTTAGGGTTTTAGACGTATTTTTCCCAATTCGCCTGTGTTCAATATTTCCTTTCTATTTTTCTTGTTCATATTATTGTATTTGCTGATGGGATGTAATAGATTAAAATAGGATTTTATCGCTTTCTTTATTTCCCCCTATTTGAACATGTAAATACCCCCTCCCCAAAACATTGTAATAGCATAGGATTTAAGTTCCCGCACTTTAAATTTCTGCAAAATATTAACTATTAGTAACTAGGCTTGTATGGAAAGACTAAAAGCAAAACGTTAGCAAACCTAATAACAAAGATAAATAAATTGAATTAATTTCACATATGCACCTCTAGCGTATCCCACTTTGGTTGCCTTCGGAAAATAGTCACAATTCTCGAAACGTGAGAGGTTTTAGTGGCTGCCCTCTGGTTCAAAAAGATCATAAGTCTCTCAATGACCTGCTCGACGTTGCCTCGATAAAAATATGACCTTAGAACCTTAGGGTGGTTACTAAAGCTTATTGCCCAGTTTCTTTTGTGACTATAAAACGTCCTTTTGAATGTCCCTTATACATCCAATGATAGGGCTACATACTCACTAATAGTAGGATAACACTGTCTAAAGGATAGGAAGAAAAAAAATGACTTTTTTGAGTACAAGTAGATAGCTGTTAGATGCTTGCTCCAATAAAACAAACATTTTACACTTACATATTTCAAAAAACAACTTTCAAAAAATATTTTCTTTGTCAACACTCTTGAGGACTGATACAAGAGTTATCATGAAGCAAATCGCCGCACTAAGGCATTTCAAAAAAAAATTTCAAAACACACAAAGCACAAGGTACTTTTAAAATGAGCTAAGCATCTAAGAGCCCGTATAAAACTACGGATGGAAAGGGTTCTAACACCTCCCCTTTCCATAATCTACCCCCCTTACTCAGAAAATTCTCGAAAAGGTCTTTTTCTGTTCTTTTCACCCTTTCCTTAATTTGGATAAACGAAAATTTTATGGTGACTCTTGCTTATTGCAACATTTGCAAACACAAACGCAAAACCAGTATAACAGTCAGTTCTTCCATCGTATCACAGAACTGACGACTCTGCTGGGGAATACTTATAAAGTGGGGTTACCTTAGAGTTTAGTTTATCACTTTAAAATTACTTGTATGCTTTGCTTGATTTATTTTTAAAGGGTTGTTTGGGTTCTTGTTAAAGATCCTACACCCTGATCTGGGGCACCTTATTAGGTAAGTAGCAATAAATCATGGAGGTTGTACGGTGTAGACCGATATGGACGAAGTGATAGCTATGTTAGCATGACACTCTGGTTTGTACTAATGTTCCTTGAGTCAGTCAAGGATAACATTATGCTTCCTTAGTGTCATTAAGCTCTATTTGACCTTTAGAACCTTTAATTGACTCATCCTAAGCCATTAGAAAGTAGTGAGATGGCCTACTTTGGTTCTGATCGAAGATTGGTTGATACTCGGTGCTACACTCATTGAGATTGGACTTTTGGGATATTCTGGCCGCAATACTTTGGTGCTTGAGCTAGAAAAATGCCTAAAATAAAGGTCAATGATATGAGACTCTTTATAACCTAGTTACTATTAATAGGACAGGTTAAGACAACTTAAAATTTAAGAGGGTACTTACCTTTAAAACTCATGCAAGCCTTTAAACCTAAGGTCTCTGTGTGACTTCTTTGTGTTTGATATACTTGTGATTTCAAAGCATAATCATAACATCATAAACATCATAACATGGCATGTGCACTAACCATTTCAAGGGCTTGTGGATTTATCTTTTCTCTGTTTTGTAGGTCATGGATTCAGCTCGCAGAAAAACCATTCGAATCAATTTTGTAAAGATTCTTCCCAAACTCAAAGAAATGGTTTCAAAAGTTCCTGAGAGTTCATCATTCAACAAGAGATATGGTCACTTGCTCAGTTTGGTTACTACTAGTTTTGAAGAGGGTTTGATGAGTGTCTTATTCCAGTTCTTCGACCCTAAGCACCATTACTTCACATTTCCAGACTATCAGTTGGTGCCTACGCTGGAAGAATTCTCCAAAATACTTGGTTTGCCTATATTGAAGTAGATACCCTTTACTGGTTTAGAACAAGATCCAACTGCTGAAGATGTTGCCATAGCTTTACACTTGAAGCCATCTGACATTGAGTCCAATTGGGAAAGAAGGAGTGGAGTTAAGGGCTTCACCACAAGTTTTCTGATGAAGAAAGCTAAGATATTCCTAGATTCTATGAGTTACCATGCCTTTGAAGATGTTTTATCTCTTTTAACCTATGGGTTGGTTATGTTCCCCAATTCAGACCAGTTTGTAGATGTCAGTGCCATCAACATTTTCCTTGCTCATAATCCAGTGCCTACATTGCTCGGGGATATTATGCATCCACTCTATACCCGTACCATGAAGAAGCGATGGACTCTTATGTGTTGTATACCTCTACTCTATAGGTGGTTTATTTCGCACCTTCCTCGGTCAATAATTAAGAATGAATTCGGTTTAAGATGGAACCAAAGATTAATATCTCTTTCTCACTCTGACATCTATTGGTGCCCTCTCTCCCAAGAAGACATCTCTTTTATTGATCACTGCGGAGAATTTCCCAATGTGTCACTCCTTAGCATTAAAGGAGGCATCACCTACAACCCCTCTTTAGCTTTACGCCAGTTCGGTTATGCTCGAAGGGATGGTCCTCATGATATACTTATTCAAGGTATTGTGTTTGACTATTCAAATGATCTACAAGGTTATCATCAGAGGTTCATCTGCGCTTGGGGAATGATTAAGAAGACTGATAGCAAGACTCTAAGGCATAATAACTCCATCCATTTGGAGCCATACCTCAAATGGGTGCGAGCTCGTGCTCAAAATCTCATGATGTCGTATGCTACTATCCTACCAGTATGGGACGAGTCTTGCATCATTCTTCATCCTGATATGCCAACAAACTTCGAAGAATTGCAAAAATCTTGGATACAGCTCAAAGAAGAACGAGATACATTTGAGTCCCAATTATATGCCAGTGAAAAAAAAGTGTTGGAACTGACAAAGCAGCTTCACAAAGAGAAAAATCTCAATGCCTACATTAGCACCAAAAGGAAGCGTCCTTGGGAGATTAGGAATTTTAGAAGTTTCTTATTTGTTATTCCTTTGTAAACTTGATTTCATTTTGAACATACTAATAAAAAGTCTTTGTTTCTGTTTTGGTTAAAAGAGTTTGAATCCTATGAGGCCCTTGAAAACATTGCATAAGCATATCATGCATTTCATTGCATAAATAGGTGCTTCAAAACAAGTTTCTTATTCTTCTCGCTGTTTATTTCAGCAAAAGAAATGGCTCTCGAACAAACAGTGAAGGACCTCCAAGCTCAGAACGCTCAATTTCAGCAAATGTTCTTGGATCTGGCCTAGGGGCAGGAAGATCTGAAAGCTCTTATTATTAAAGAGAAGACCAAGAAGCCGAAGAAATCAACCGGTGTAGTGAATCTGGGAAGAAGGATAAGAGGACCGGTTAAGCGAGCTATAGATTTCGCGACCCCTTAAATGAGGGGGACAATCAAGAAGAAAAGCCAATGGAAGAAAATAACAATCAGGGTCTGAGGAAGTTGAACCTGACTATTCTAAGGAGCAGTGTCCTCTTGCTGATGATAAACACAAATAGATAGAGGATCGACTCAATGCTATGGAGATCCAGAGGGTACCCGAGCTGGATTTTGAGGAGCTAGGACTAATTTCAGGGGTGGTCATCCCACAAAAATTCAAGGTCCCTACATTTTCCAAGTACGACAATGTCTCCTGTCCTAAGTTGTATTTAAGGTCGTATGTCAGGAAGATTCAACCCCACACTACTGACAGGAATATGTGGGTACATTTCTTCTAGGAGAGTTTGATAGGGACTCAGCTGGAATGGTTCTATCAACTGGAGAGAACCAACATTCCCAATTGAGAAGATTTGGCTACTGCTTTCTACAAGCAGTATCAATATAATGCTGACCTCGCCCCAACTGGTACACAATTGCAAAGTATGCATATGGGTTCCGACGAGGGTTTTAAAGATTATGCCCAAAAATAGAGAGACCTTGCGGGAAGAGTCCAACCTCCGTTGTCTGATAGGGAGCTAGGGGACATGTTCTTGGGCACGTTATCCAGGTCGTTCTTTAACCATCTGATTGGAAGTTCTTCTACTTGGTTTACTGAATTCATCTTAACTGGTGAACATGTAGAGGATGGCATCAAAAGCGGTAAGATCGAGAGATATGCATCCTCCAGTACCACAAAGAAACCTTTCAATGGAAAAAATAGGTCGGCGCTGCTTATGGCCAAAGAAATCATAATAAAATTGAGCGTCGTTTGATGGTAGGGGCTGTTATGATATCCAATCTTTCCTCAAACCAGCAACGAAACAATCAGCACATACCAAATGCGCCTAGAAGAAAATTTACTCGGATCAACATGACCTTATCCCAGGTTTTGCCACACTTACTGAAGGTACAAGATCTCATTGAGGTAAAGGAGATTGAGTTTGACCTTCCCGAGACACCTAATATAATAACTGAACCAATGCCCAAACATGGCCAAGGTGTCAATGCTATTGATGATGACCATTTTGTTTCTTCTGTGGATGAATTAACTACTCCTCTTTTGACTGTTAAAGAAAATCTATTACAAGCCGATTTATTTTCGGGTTGTGGTGAAGGTTGCCACTTATGCATGTCTCTACCAGATGGCTATTTGTTGTTAAAGATGGGCGTCTAGTGCCTGATGGTTAACAAAGAAATCATGTTCGAGAAAGTTCCTCTTGCCATAAGTTCATGTGAAGATGTTTCGATAATCACCACTTCCGATAATCCTCCCAGGGTCTCCATCAAAATACCCGTCAGGATTACATCTTTTCGAAAGTTTGCTCCCCTGATCATCACCATGCCGGAGCCAATACCATATTCCACGGACAAAGATGTTCCCTGGAATTATGGGGCTGATGTCTATTACCATGGCGTCAAGCAAGACCTGTTGGCTATTGAAGACAAAGTTGCTGAAGGTACTGATCCTTACGTCGACAATATCATTGGGACCAGTAAAATAACGAGAAGCGGAAGAGTTTTCTCTCCCGAGATTTCTCTCCCGAGATTTCTCCAAAAACTATTGTTACTCCTGTGATCATTCCTGCTGCTGCTCTTGCTAATACTCCCATTACTACTCTTGTGATTATTCATGTTGCTGCTCCTGTCAGTATTCCCATGGCTACTCCTACTGTTAGTCTTGTTTTTATCCCTGCTACCGAGTCGACCGAGACTCGGGGCAAAGGGGTATTGGTTAAGCCTGTCCAGATGAAGGTGCATCTAGAAGCCATTCCCGAGGCCTCTAAAAAAGAGATGGAAGAGATTTTAAAGATAATCAAGAAGAGTGATTATAATGTCGTGGAACAATTAGGGTAGACCCCTTCAAGAATCTCGATGCTGGACCTACTACTGTGCTTTGAAGCTCATGCTAAGGCTTTAGTAAAATTCCTGAAGTCTACCCACGTGCCTCAAGAGACCTCCGTTGATCAATTCGAGAATTGCGTGGCTAGTTTGATAGTTGACAATGGCCTGGGATTCTCTGATGCAGTTTTAACTCCCAAGGGAAGGAAGCACAGTGATGCCCTGCATGTCTCTATTGAGTGCAGGGGCACTACATTAGCCCATGTTCTGGTGGAGACAGGCTCGTCACTGAATGTCTTACCCAAGAATGCTCTAGACAGGTTGGATTACGAAGGGCTCACACTAAGGCCCAATAACATTGTGGTGAGGGATTTTGTTGGTTCTAAAATAATGGTGCACGGGGAGGTGGACATCCCTATCAAAGTTGGTACTCAGACTTTTAATTCCACTTTCTATGTGATGGAAATACGCCCATCTTACTCCTGTTTATTGGGTCGACCCTGGATCCATGGGGCTGGTGTTGTGACTTCCACCCTACACCAGATGCTGAAGTATCCAGTCAATGGGAAAGATATCACAATCCATGGGGAGGAGGAATACATGGTGAGCCACCTAAACTCTTTCAGGTATGTTGAAATGGACGGCGAGTTCATCGAGACCCCCTGTTAGAACTTTGAGGAGGTTCCACGAACCGTTGTTGCAACCAAGTCCACTTCCAGTGTTCCAAAGACTACTAGACCTCCGTTGAAGACGGCTTCTTTGAAGGATGCCAAGGAAGTAGTCGAAGAAAGTGGGTGTACAATTTTCGGCCAACTTTCGGATATTCCTTATAAATCTAAAAAAATTGGTTTGGGTTTCACTTCAGGAGCCCAGAGAGTTGTCCGTCGTGCTCGCACCGGGGGACCACCTTTACGGATCATCAACCATGGAGTCAATACCCTAGAAGATAGTGATAGTGATTATGACCTGGATAAGTGGATCTTCCCAACCATCAACGGTGGACTCAGCAATTGGGAGGCTAAAGATTTTGTGCCCATTACTTTTATTCAAGAGTAATTTGTCTTTTTGTTTTGAGGATATGTAATATTTGAACAATTGAAACATTAAAGCCTTGTGTCTTACCTGAGGCACAATGGTCTATTTGTGAGGGTCATTACTTTATTTTCATATGTCATCAATAAAACATTGGACGTTTCGCATACAAATTTTACGCTCATTGTTTTTCTTTTCTGCTTTTTTACTCTATCAAAAATATACAGTTATGCTCTTACACACACCCACGTATCAAACTGCAGATCCACATCCACTATGGATCCCATTGATAACGGTTCTGCTATTGCCAATTATGACTTTGAAAATCCAATCTACCAAGTCGAGGATGGAGGTGAGGAAGATTGTGAAGTACCAGGGGAACTTGCCAGACTGTTACAACAGGAAGAAAGGACAATACAGCCTCATGAAGAACCTGTTGAGACAGTTAACTTGGGTATTGAAGAGGACAAGAAATAAGTCAAGATAGGTTCCGATCTGGAGCATAGTGTCAAAAAGTGGTTAATACAGATGCTACATGACTATGTTGAGGTTTTCTCCTGGTCATACAAAGACATGCCGAGACTTGACACCGATATTATGATTCATCGCCTACCTACAAAAAAGGATTGCCCTCCAGTGAAACATAAGGTCCGTTGTATGCGGCCAAAGATGTCAGAAAAGATCAAGGCCGAAGTCATGAAAAAATTCAATGCTGGTTTCTTAGTTGTCACCTCTTATCTACAATGGGTTGCTAACACTGTTCCAGTACCTAAGAAGGACGGAAAGGTGCGTATGTGTGTGGATTACAGAGACCTGAATAGGGCAAGCCCCAAGGATGACTTCCCGCTTCCCCATATTGATGTCCTGGTTTATAACACCACACAACATAAAGTATTCTCCTTCATGGATGGTTTCTCCGGATATAATCAGATCAAAATGGCACCTGAAGACATGGAGAAGACGACCTTTGTCACACAGTGGGGCACTTTCTGCTACAAAGTTATGCCATTTAGGCTAAAGAACGCCATGGCAACTTATCAGCGTGCCATGGTAGCTTTGTTTCATGATATGATTCATCACGAGATAGAGGCCTACGTTGATGATATGATAGCCAGGTCTCAGACTGAAGAAGAGCACCTCAATCACCTACAAAAGCTATTTTAAAGGTTGAAGAAGTACAAACTGAGGATGAATCCGAATAAGTGCACCTTTGGAGTAAAATATGGTAAGCTCTTGGGTTTCGTTGTCAGCAACAAAGGTATTGAGGTAGTCCATGCAAAGGTTAAAGCTATACAAGAAATACCGGCTCCTTGTACTAAGAAGGAAGTTAGGGGATTCTTGGCATTCCTAAACTACATATCCAGATTCATTTCACATATGACCACTACTTGTGAGCCTATCTTCAAATTGCTGAAGAAAGATCAAGCAGTGAAGTGGAATGACGACTGCCATAACGCCTTTGACAGAATCAAATAATATCTTCAAGAGCCTCCAATCTTGATGCCACCAGTTGAACAAAGACCTTTGATCATGTACTTAACAGTGTTAGAGAATTCAATGGGGTGTGTGCTGGGGTAGCATAACGAGTCTGGTCGAAAAGAGCATGCAATATACTACCTTAGAAAAAAGTTTACTGACTTTGAAACAAGATACTCACTGCTCTAGAAAACGTGTTGCACTTTGGCATGGGCTGCTCGCCGACTGAGACAATATATGTTGACTCACACTACCTTGTTGATATCTAAAATGGATCCTATCAAGTACATCTTTGAGAATCCCGCTCTCTCCAGAAGAATAGCAAGATGGCAAATGATCCTGACCGAATACGACATTCAATACACAATCCAGAAATCAATTAAGGGAAGTGTACTACCTGATCATTTGGCTCATCGGGCTATGGAAAACTACCAATCCATGAATTTTGAGTTCCCAGACGAGAATATCATGTTAGTGACTGATTATGAAGAACCTGTACCAAATGAAGGACCTGAAAAAGGATTCCGATGGAGTATGGTTTTTGATGGAGCTTCCAACGCTATTGGCAATGGCATCGACACTGTGATCATATCTCCTGAAGGTTGTCATACTCCTTTCACTGCCAGATTATGTTTCAATTGTACCAACAATATGGTTGAGTATGAAGCATGTATTATGGGTCTCAAAGCTGCTATCAACTTGAGGATCAAATTCTTGAGTGTATTTGGATACTCGGCCTTAGTAATCAGTTAAATCAAAGGAGAATGGGACACGGAGCATCCTAATCTTATCCCTTACAAAGAGCATATGTTGACATTGATTCCACACTTTGAAGAAGTTACCTTTGAGCATTTTCCATGAGAAGAAAATCAACTAGCAGACGCGCTAGCTATGATGTCATCCATGTTCAAGGTCAGATGGGATAACGAAGCTCCTCAGATCACTATTGAAAGGATGGATGAACCAACATACTATCACGAGATTGGTACTGAAGAAGTAGTGGACAAGCCTTGTTTCCATGAAGTCAAAAGATATCTTGAAGCCCAAGAGTATCCCGAGGGAGCTTCAGTCAATGATAAGAATTTCCTAAGAAGGTTCTCTGCCAAGTTCTTCCTCAGTAACGAGATACTCTACAAGCACAATCGTGACTCTACTTTGCTTCGGTGTGTAGACAAGAGTGAGGCAGAAAGGATTATGGTTGATTTACACAAAGGTACCTTTGGCACCCATTCTAGTGGGCACACAATGGCTAAAAAGATCCTACAGGCAGGATACTACTGGTCCACTATAGAAGCAGACTGTTATCAACATTCATGAACTTCTCACAAATGCCAAATCTATGCTGACAAGGTGCATGTGCCTTCGGTTCCTCTAAATGTCTTGACTACTCCTTGTTCGTTTGCAATGTGGGGCATTGATATAATTGGGGAAATCAGACTTACAACCTCTAATGGACACTGCTTCATCCTGGTTGCCATTGATTACTTCACAAAGTGGGTCGAGGCAACTTCATTTGCTTCTGTTACCAAGAACGTTGTGGCTCGATTCATTAGACATAACCTTATCTGTCGGTACGATATTCCAGAAAGAATCATTACATATAATGGTACGAATCTCAATAATACAATGATCATCGAGCTCTGCACGCAATTAAAGATCCAACATCATAACTCTTCTCCTTATCGGCCGAAGATGAATGGCATTGTAGAAGCTGCTAACAAAAATATCAAGAAAATTATACAGAAGATAACAGTGACATATAAAGATTGGCACGAGATGTTACCATTTGCTCTCCATGGTTACCGTACCATAATGTGCACATCAACAGGGGCAACTCCTTTCTCTTTGGTATACGAGATAAAAGCTGTCCTACCCATTGAAGTCCAGATTCCTTCCTTGAGAATCATGAAAGATGCAGGGCTAAATAAAGACGAGTGGGTTCAGACTCGACTTGACTAATTAAACCTGATTGACGAGAAGAGGCTCGCAACTTTCTACCATGGTCAGATGTACCAAAAACGTATGATCAAAGCTTTTAACAAGAAAATCAAACATCCGGTATATCAGGCTGGTGACCTCGTAATCAAGCACATTATCCTGCCACAAGGTGATCCCAAGGGCAAATGGACTCCCACATACGAAGGGCCATTTGTGATTAAGAACATATGTGGAGCCATGATCTTAACCACTATGGAAAGCGACGACCTTCCACACCCGGTAAACACATACATAGTTAAAAGATATTACGCATGAGAAAAGACCCACTAGGTTGACTGGCCTAGGAAAAAAATTAGGGTATCCAGGAGAACCAAAAGGGTTCGGGCAAAAATTCGGGATATACATAAGAATATGTACACCTGGCAAGTCGAAAACCTGAAAAGGCAGCTTGGGCAAAAAAGGGTATTCCGGTGGACTGAAAACCCGAAAGGGAGGTCCAGGCAGAAGTTAGGGATTTAAAGCGTATAACTATTTCCCGTTGGATCACCTTACATCTAATCTTCAGTGTCAACTATCAAGCTCAAGTGGTACAAATCAATCCAGTCAGCTTCGGACAAGCAACGAAAGAGATGAGACGCTCAAAGGCATAAAGACAATAGCAGAATGGGAACCCAATGGGTTTATTTCACATAGCTGTTTTTCTTTGTATACCATTTTTTGTATAGTTTCCATTCTTATGACGACATTCTCTTACTAGGATGTCTGACTCCTTGTACAAAAATTCTTATTCAAGTTAATACAAAACTATTATATTGAAAGTGCAAAACTTCTGTTTTTATTTTTCTGTTTTGTGCGCGAAAACGTCCAGTGATTATTTTTGAACATATGCATTTGAATGTGATTACTGCTTACAAATATACACCTAAAAACAAAAAGACGGTTGCTAATGACTTTAAGAAATGACACAATATCTAAGGGCCATCCACAAAATCCCTGCAGATATTTCCTCCAACAGATACCTTGTCCAGCAGATACAAAGGCAGAGACATCCTACTACAAAGTCACTGCCATACTCTGAGCATGCAGCCTAATGATGTCAAGTGTTCTTATACCCCCGGCGGAGCAAGAATCTCCAAATTACTGCTCCACCAAAAGATCCCTCAGTGAAGTCTCCAAACTTCTCAGGATTCCCCAATAGGATTTCAATAAAATCCCTAAGCAGTTCACGGAGTTTACCTTCCCCAACAGAGTTTATTTCTCTAACAATGGAAGTTCAGCTCCTAGCGTTTCAACTTCAAACAAATTTGAAGGCCTACATTCTTCCCCCCAGCAATAGCCATGGATTTATTTTCCCTAATTCAACAATACAACAATAGAACAACTGATACGTTCATAGATTGAATTCATACAAACATTATAGCATATGCAGTACGAACGCGTATATCACAAACTCATTTATTTTGAGAGCATCATGCAATTCATACATCATGACATCGCATGAAACTGACTTTACCTTTCTAGGTTGAGTTTGCAGAAAGACAAACACTGTCTACCTATACAGCAGGTCAAAGATTAATGCCCGAAACTAGACGGGGAAATTATCTATACGACCAAGTGGTATGAACTCCCGAAGCAAGACATGTTTACCAACAAATACAGCAAGCCACAGATTAATGCCCGAAACCAGACGGGGAAACTATCTATGTGCCCAACATTGCCAAGTTCCATATTAATACCTGTAACAGGCTAGGAGAACTATCTGTGGACGATCGACTGTAGATTAATACCTGTAACAAGCCAGGAAAACTATCTACATGAGAAGATTAAATATTAACACCTCTAACAATCCAAGAAAACTATCTTTCTTTCTCAGATCAAAGATTAATACCTGAAACCAGCCAGGACAACTATCAGGATAACCAACAAAAACAAGTTCGAGATTAATACCTGTAACAAGCTAAGAAAACTATTTGTGGACGACCAATTGTAGATTAATACCTGTAACAAGCCAGGAAAACTATCTACATAAGGAGATTGAAGATTAATACACGTGACAAGCCAGGAAAACTATCTTTCTTTCGCAGGTTAGAGATTAATACATGTAACAAGCCAGAGCAACTATCTCAGCGACCGACGATTTTCAAGTTCCAGATTAATACCTAAAACCAGACAGGACAACTATCTGTGAACCGCTAATTTGTAGATTAACACCGAAAACCAGATAGGAAAACTATCTACATGACCATACGAAGCAATCTTACACAGTTTCCTTCTCATTATCGGGATGCAGTCTAGCACGGGCTTATCCTGAAGTAATCTTACACGGATTCCTTCTCAACTTTCCAGATGCAGTCTAACACAGACGCATCCTGAAGCAATATTACACGAATCCCTTCTCAAACTTTCCAGATGCAATCTAACACAGACTCATCTTGAAGTAGCCCCACACAGACTCCTTTTCTTATATCTCCGGATGCAGACTAACACAGACTTATCCTGGAACTGCCTTACACAGGCACTTTCTAATACATTCTCAGGTAACGGTTAATTCCATTATCCCCAGCAAGTTACTGTGAAGCTTGGATTTCAATCAGAATACAACAAAATTTCATCTCTCCAGAGATAACTCTTCAGCAGAGCCTTGGACAACTGAATTTCCTAAACTTTATTCCCCACAGAGTTTCTTCAAGCAGGAGAACAACAAAAACCCACATTCCCCAATGGAGTCCTCCTCAGACAGCAGGAACAAGAATCCCCATAAAAGACCTCTTATTAAGTCAACATCTACTTTGGATGGCATATTTAATCCCATCTCCGACAACTCTCAGTCATCCTCTCCAAATGGCATCTATAAGCCCATTTCCGGTACAGTCAACCAACATCGTTACCTCTTGCACAGGCGAGTGGAAATTTCTGGGCACTCTAGTGTTCAATCATCTTCCACCTTCAGATCACGAAAGGTAGAAAAGCCAATATAAATCCTCAGGTTTAAGACAATTTAACAAGGGCAGCTGTTGTACCCTAAAATTTTCCCTCCCACTTTTACTCAAGACATGCTCCTAGAGGTCTTCAATTGCTCAAGGTTAACCAAGAATTGACCAGACAAATTCTCCTCATAAGCAATGAACCTCTAATTAGGGTTTCACTTTTCATCAAGATGTGTGAGATCCAAAGGCCTCAAATGTTTTCCATTGTACTAATATGCCTTCAAGGTTGTCCATGAAAAATTTCATGCCTTACACTACAAGTTTGCTCAGTCAATTGCTCAAATGTTAGAAAATCAACTGTACTAGGTCAAAAGTCAATTGTGGCCCATGTACAGTCAAACTTCAAGATTTTTGGTCAACATCAACATTTTGAAGTGACATCCATTATTTTATCTAAGGTTGATCATGAATCCTCAAGAAATGCTCCTAATCTATCAAAAGTAAAAAATTGCTAAATTAAGGTTTCAATAGGAAAAGTCAACTGAACTTTGACTAGGTATCACTTTCAGATACTTCATCCATTTTCCCCAACCAAAGCTAATTTTTAAGAGAATCCCATTCCCTACAACTTCTCTTTTGTCCTCAAGATCAAGAGATGCACCATTTGAAAGATACAAGCTTATACATTACAAGTCATTTTTAGAAAGTCAATAAAAGACACTTTTTGCCAAGACCTTTTAAATCAAGATAAAGTCTTAAAATGCAAAATTGATAAAATGAGGGATTTAATTAGACATCTTGGGCTTTCCAAAAAGTCCAAGATCATCATCATGAGATAAAAATTGAGAAAGTTATGGCTTTCCCAAGTTGTGAATTTTTTTTTTTGGAAATTTCAAGATTTGTGCATTGAGCAAACTTAAACTTTTAAGTCAATGGCTTAATTTATTGGACTTCAAACATCTTCATAACCTTATGGAAGACCTATAAATTCATTCTTACCTTGCCTTTATTTTTTTGTCTATTTTATTCATATTTATTTTGTTTTTATTCACATAAATACAAGAT